>WEIS01093763.1:5932-17433 GCA_013389965.1 Todus mexicanus
CTGCAGATTTCAGATGCTAAAAATATAATATGAGAACAACCATGTTTGAAAGTAAAGGTTTATACTGGCTAAATTAAGAATGCTAGCATCCTGCTACAGCCACGATTTTAATCTCAGTGCACGAAACAGATGCTATGACAAGTGGCAACAAAGGGTTAACAGAAGAATGACAGATAACTTCTATCAAATAAATAAAACTCGGTTGCTATGTAGCTATTTCTAAATTAGAATTTAACCCACAAATACAAGGCGTTTATTAATAACTGCATTTTAATTACTTTCTAAATACAATTTAAAGGGCCAAGCTGGATGGCCTACTGTGAAGGTTTGCAGTCTTTGGCCTGCAGATCCCCCAAAGCCAGGGTACAACTACTGAGGGGTTTGCAGACAATAACCAAGGAAATCAAGCCTAGTCTAATAGGCTTAAATTCACTATAATGGGATTCATGCACCCATGGGAAAAATATTAGGGATCCACAAATAGCAAAATTTGAAAATTGCTGTCTACTGCAGCACTCTACATGGGCAAAGGTGATGTTCGACTTTGAAGATACTTAGGCGATTCAAATTAATACCCTGAATTCCAGATAGAGAGGAGAAGAGTTTTTACTGAGATTTATCATCCTTTAACCATGCTGGAGTGGTACCACTCCTATGGAAAACTGACCCTAACCTGTCACTTTTCAGCTACTGGATCCACACAGCCAATAGACTTGAAAACAAAACAAAATGAAACAAAACCCCAACAAACAACCCAAGCAAAAGTGATACCACAAAATGGAAGACAGCTCAGGAAGATGAGCCAACTGAAATTTGTGGACAATGATAAAAAGGGCTAAATTTGTGATGCAATTTACCTATTTATGATTTCTGAGCATGAAGTTCCTTTTATTAGTAGGAATGTAGGTTCTCCTCTCCATTTCAATTCTCCTGCCTGATGGTGTGGGGGGGGGAAATGTCACATTTGGAGTGGTTTATACTCTGCATTTTTTTCATTCCCAGTATGTTAAGTAGTGTCATTTGTTTAAAGAAATCACTCGGGTTTTTTCCTAGCATTACTTAGCTTCCAAATAAAACAGTTTTCCTGCAAAGAATGAGAGGCATGAAGCTTTTAAAAAGCTACTGTTTTCATCATAATTTATACTCCAGACCACTCCTTTGTTTCCCCCCCTGCATTCTTTGTCCGGCTAATGACAAAAGTAACTGGATGTTGGCACCAAATAATAATGGCTAATCATATTCATCCTGAGCAATTCAAATTACTCTTTAGTAGCCAGAAAATTTAAAGTGCAATTATATGATTAACTGCTAGTTACATTACAATAATGGCCACTTGCTACAAGCTGAATAAAGCTCAGCCACGTTGCTTCATATATGTCCTGTCTAATTGTGATATTAACAAGATCCAGTCCTGTAAAATCTTGGGTAGAAAGAATACGTGCTTTTTCCCTGCGTCTATCACTTAAACAAACCCCCACATTCCATCTGTCCCATACAGTAGAAAAAAACCAGCACAGGGCGCCTCTTATTATGTAATCTACGAAAGTGAGTGATAACATCATACCTTGACAAAGCACCAAAAATATATGAAATTCTTCAGCTTGGCTGAATTTGCTTTACTTAGATGGAACAAAGATGGTAGAAATTTCCAGAAGGCCTTTCTCAGTCTTGCCACTGCAATTGTCAATCTTTAACCTACCCTCTGCTTCTATTGGCTCGAGCACTCCACGGAGCAGCGCGATTGGGCTGATCTGTAAAACAACACTGCTGTCTCTACCTTGCCTCAGACATCTTGCTGCAATGCAGACATTTATTTTTTGTGAACTATAAAAGAATTATATTTGAGTGATTAAAAATAGTGAACTTTAACAGACTCACGATGCTAAGTTTCATTACGCGCACAAGGGCAGCTTATACAAATATGCTTCACTGTCAGCAGCGTGTCTGGAGGTGCAGATTTGAAACAGATCCTAGTTTAACAAAACCTGTGGGAGCCATTTTAATACAAGCTTTCTGATTGCAGATCACTTGCTCCTGCTTCCTCATATTAAACAAATATTATGTTGTGCACTATTTAAGACTGAAAGCAAACTGCTAATGTATATAAACTACTGTTAGGAAAATTCGGTTCAAATGTAATTTCTGCTTTTAGCAACCGAAGAACAGAAACCAGAGGAACTCCTCAGCTGTGTCAGCACTTTTATGTATGCTGAAAAACGCATTAAAATTGCATACAAAAATGCTATCACATCAAATCCAGTGGTNGGGGAAGCTCTTCAGCAAAATGATATTCAAAGTAAGCTACTCATATTGGCAAACAAGTAACCAGAGGTAAATTGCTACATTACCTAATGTTATTATATATATATGGCAACCTTCTAAAAAAGTTAGGATGTAAACTGTGCCTCAGTGCAGTCATTTACAAAGCTACCTTAGCTCCGAGTTCTTTCCTAAAATCGGGAGTGTGTGTGGACTGCTAAAACAAGTGCAAAAATTCTGTTAAAAGCACAAAAGAGCATCCTTCCTCTGCTTTTTAACAACACTGGTGATCACTGAAAAACAGGCTGTTAAAACAAGCATGCAAACGCTACAGTCAGAATCTTAATAGAGGGCACAAAGTGTTCTAAATTAGTTAGAAATCGAGCAAGTTTGTCTGAGATTATAGTTTGCATAGTATCAGAAACATATGCTCATTAAGCATTATTTACTTTACTTCATAGGGGCACTTCATTGCTGAGTACTTGCACTTTCATCACACCTCAAAAGCCTAAGGAACAACGAAAATGCGCTTTACCCTACAAATATGGTAATTAACGATCTCTGAACAAACAGCAAATACAATATTTTTCACTGGCCTGAGGAAAATGGGAAGTATAAGCTTCAAACTTTAGAGACAAATGATCAAAAAACAGTGCATTCAAACTGGAACAGTTTACATGTACAAGTCCCTTAAAATGGATGCTAAGCAAATCTGATTTTTTACATGGCTAACCACTAACATTACTTCATCTACTGGACTAACTGACCCAGTAAAAACAAAATGTTTGAAAAACTATTAAAGATGTTGAGAGAGTAGCATGCTGCTTACTTACCAACTGTTCAAGCACCCATCTCATTTTTCCAGTTAAGAAGATACAACAGGCTGGCAGATTTGGAAATTGATCAAAAAGGAATTTCTTGAAATAATTACGCAGCATTAAACCAAAAGTTTAAAAAAAAAAAAAAAAGAAAGAAAAAAAAAAAGGAAAAAGAGAAAGGGAAAAAAACCAAGAACGAATAACATGTACTACTGTCATGAACCACACATGATTTTATATCCTCTGGACTCCACAATACAGAACTGTGGCTGATACAGTGTAAAACAAAAAGGCACAAATAGAAGGTACATTAGTTTATTTGAACTATGTAAAACAAGACAGCTAACAGTTCAAAAACATTTTCCATAAAGAATCAGATTTGTAAACAGATGTACTGCTGCATTTTATTGAGCAGCAACCCCTTTCCAAAATCTGCAGCATAAAAACCCCCTTTTAAAGGAACAAAATATTAACCATACATTGTCCCTCAGAAAGAGAAACACGTTGTATTAATTACTCCTGCAAGAAAAAAGGTTCAATAATCATTTTAAGTTAAGATAAGCTGCATAAAAAACATGATGCAACAGCACACCACCACCTAGGCCCAATATCTACAATCTGCCATTAGCACTTTTTGCTGATGTCTAGGTTTTTAAAAATCCCATATTTTCCCAGAGATAAGTTATCTTAGCTATTCCATTCACTGTGTAGAAAGGTAAACTTGCCTGTTCTTCTGTCTGCCATTATCCCTGCTTGACTCCCTGTAGGGCAGTTAAATGCATCTGCTCCCTAGCTTCCATTTTCTCTTCAGCAGGCATGTGACACAACAGACAATAGTGCTGGCAAACTGCTCAGAGAGAGAAAGCTTCTTTGGAATACCAGGATCTTGATAAACTCTAAAAACACCATCCTCCTGTGAAGAAGTAGGTATGCCAAGGTTTTGCCAGGCTGCAAAATAAAGCTGTGGCTAATGGCTACTAACCATGTGACCCAAGAAAGCAAATTTAAACAGTTCCAACTTAATAAAGTGCTGTGGTGTGAGTTTTGCACAACAAATCACAGAGAATCACACTCTCAACCCACAACTCATAGGTCTTAGAGAAAAAAAAATGTAAAAAGTAAGGCTTACCTCTGTGGATGCATTGTTAACACAGTGTTATGTCAATACTTATAAAACATGGAGGACAGGCTCTCAGTACTCAGGCAGAAAGGGCTTGGCACTTCAGCTTGATGATCTGTCTTCCTAATAAAAGCTAATCCCGGATTGGCTGCTCCGGTAAATCCGAATGTAAAGCTTCAGGGGATTGGCCGAAACACTTCCTGAGCGATTATCTTTGTGCGGCTCTGGCAAGCAGGAGCCATCCTGTGCACAGAGGAGACAGGCTAAGCTAGGCCCGGGTCAGCGAGAGACACTCGCCAAGAACCCCCACATGTGCGCTCCCCCTGCAAAATACCCTGATTTGCAAGCAGAGGGAAGCGATCGCAAACCGCCTGCCCGAGCAAATGTGTCTCAACGTGCCAGTGCTGAAGGCGTTTGGATACTTCAGACCTGGAGGAAGGGAGAGTTCACCCAGGTCACAAAAGCTGTTCTTTATAAACCAAAAGCTAAATTCGCTTTGCTGGTGCTCTGCACTGCGTGGCACGGAGAAAGCAAGGCCACGGCAAGAGAGCAAAACAGGCAGAAAGTGAACATGCACAGCAGGGACTGAAATGAGTAACTGAAAATTCAGAGAGAATTCTCCTATTCCGGAATTTAAATACATTAACACCTACCGTAGCAACCGTCTACCGACGGTGTGATTTCTTTAGACACTGTGATAAGCTGAGCCTGAAATAGGAAAAACTTCATGTCTCCTTTCCACAAGAATTATTCTACAACTGCAATGGCATTATCAGAAGGTTGCTGCCATTCAGTGCGTGTCCTCCCTGTTTAGAAAAATGCTGCAGAGCATAACCCAAAAGACCAGTATCACAGCAGACACTGTGCTCTCCAATTCCCCCCCACACACACTCCCCTCAGCCCCCACCTTTCGGCCTGCTCAGCCTGGCTCTTAGCACAAAAATCTGACTTCCGTGTGAGCCGCTGCAGCTGCAGCTTCCTGCCCATTAACCCTCTAGCACTTGGTGCCTTTTAAGATACAACGCAGGCCCTAAAAAGACACAGATTGCTCGTCGTGGCAAGCTATCCGTCTGCTTTCACAAAAAGAAATAAGAATAAAAATATTAATATAGCTTCTCGGATGGTATTGCTTTACCTTTTGCCTTCTACTGAAATTCTGCAAATGAAACAAAACGAGACAACAGCGTGTAAGCAACCGGCTTGAGCCTGGGCCAATTCGCCGGCGTTTGATTTAAAAGCGTGATTCATTTCTCTTTCCTCATGCAGGGAGGGTGGGAGGATTTATCACTATGCCAGGAAGAAAGTCTTAACTCCAGGTGAAGATTTTAAAGGGAAAATTTTTAGAAATGCCCCAACAAGCCTTTACATTTCTGTTCAAAATTTTGCGTCTGTATTAGGTAGCTTGGCATTATCGTTCTACAGCCGTCAACAAAATACAGTGGAAACCGTAGACTGAAAGGTGATTCTGAAGCATATTGCCTCTTACGGAAGGATTGTTTATTAAAAAAAAGAACAACAAAAAACCAACACAAAACAAAACAACAAATGGAGTTGTAGAGGGAGAGTTTTAATGTTGAAACAGTAATTACTAAACAGTGAGCTAAATAAACAAAGCAAAACAAACATTCTCCCAGTCCAGCATGCAAGGTCCAGGATTGTGCAAAACTGGATCTAGAAAACCATCTCACATAAATCCAGGCCAGTTGCAAACAGAATACGCTCTCCACTCTGCCTTTACTGGAGTGCTAACGATCTCAGAAACAATCACCGCAAATAAAACTAATGCCCTCCCTTAGCTCCAACCAGCACCTTTCACAATATAACTACTTTACCACACAAACGCCTTTGCCTGAGAGCCGACCTGACTCATAACTATGCAACTCTGTACAATTAATAATCCGACTCTGCATTGTCCCTTACTGTATTCGGATTATTTCTTGAAATATCATTGTCACAGGAAAACTGCCAAACCATGCTATCACTGCGCTTACGTTTTTTGTATTCTTGCGTTTTAGGCTGCAACAGCAGAATAATAGCCCAGAGTATAAATTCTCATCTCCTAAGTAATTCTGGAGTCCCTGCTGGAAGCATTTTCCCTTTTTAGCTTTGGCAATGTTTTTCAGGGCAGGGAGCAGGAAGGCTCGTGGATTACACTGGCAGATTGTTCTGTTTTAGGAATGTAGCAGAAACTAGAGAGAGTGCAGCTATAAAGGGAACCGTCCAGCCCACTACAGCAGCAAGAACACACTGGAAATGCACGACGTTCAAGCACATACTTACATCAGTTTTAACAGTTCAAACCACTCAAGATGGGTTTCTTTTTAGCTGCGTACCTAAAGAAAGGCCTATGCCACTTAGATATGTCATCCCCCAACAAACAGGCATCCACATTTTGATTCATCCATGCAGTAAATGTGAGGACTGTCAGCCGTTAACATTTATGCTCATTGATTGACTGCTTTACTCTGAGATTATTCTGTTTTTAAAAATCCTAACCCCTATGAAGTACAGCAAGGGAGCAAAACCAAACAAACTGAATTTGTCAATGCTTTGTGCTAACCAAGACCCGACTCTAGGAACGCAGTAATGCTGATGGTGACTGGGAATGCTGCCAAACTGGCACACTTGGACCTATCGGAGAGAATCAGCATGCAGCAAATAGAAGCAGAAGCAGCGTTAGAGAAGGCCTAAGGTCCTGGCCTCTCGATTCAAGGAAATCATGGCCCAAGTGCAAGAGAAAAATTCACAATCCTTCAGTCATTAGCAGGAACAAAACCAGAGAAAGCATATTAGGCAGAATATAGCATTTTTATTCAGCCACTAGGCTACTCTGCTAAAACAGACAAAAGAATTCTGTCAGGAATCAGAAAGGGAAAGCTTGAAATATCTTTCTCTTTGTTTTCTTGGCCACAAACATATTTTGCAACAGGAGGTACAAGTCTGATATAAGAACACACAGATTCATCTAGAAAACTCAGAAGATTTTGTCTGTTAAGTCACACAAATTGCGTGTCCTATTGGAGCTTGACCAATTCTTTAAAATAGGAGTGGTGAATTTTTTTTTGAGGGGAAGGGAAAGAAAGGTAAAGAAAACAAAGAAGAGAGACAAAGGAAGCTAAAAGCTTTGTTAAAGCAGAAGAGAGGGTGGACAGATTAGATTAGCTAGTATTTGTCCTTTTCAGTGCTTTGGAAATGTTAAGGGAAAACAGGACTGTGAGGCAGGAAAAAAAAAAAGGGTAAAGAGAGAAACCAACGAAAGATGGAAAGCATGAATTAGTCAAAAGGAAATTAAAAGACAACAGTATTAGAAGTGTGGCCTACTATATTCAGAGTTCTTTGCAAAGAACTTCATCCACTGTGCAGAATCTCCAGAAAGCACGCACATCAAGCACCGCAGTGCTGTAAGGGACTATACTACTTGCTATATATTGAAAGCCTCAGAATTAAACAAATGCCAGTAACGAAGAGCTTTGCCTGTATGACAGAAACAGGGATTTTAATTTGTCCCCCTACAGGGGGTGAATCATCACTGACGGAGAGGGAACAGTAGGGGACAGACAAAAGATGGAGCCTTAAAAATAACATTTTGAACAGATAGACAAAAGGAGAGGGGGCATGTCATATTTTTCAAGGATAACAATAATAAAACTCAAAGCAAACCACAACAAAAAAACTCCAACAAAACAAAATAAAGAGGGGAAAGAAATTGCATTGCGTTAAAGGCTTGTAGCTTGGTCCTGGATTTCCAAGTTATTGGCTGACAACTGTAATTTGTAGAATAAGAAAATGAAACACTGTAATTCAGCTTCTCTCCTCCTAACAATTTTTCCCCACCTTTTCGCCTTTATCCTGAGTCTGCCAAAGTATCAGTAACCGCTTAAAGACCAGCAGATAAGACTGCCATCTGATACAGAATTCAACAATAAATACCTATAAAGGCAGTTCCTGAATTTTTAAAAGTAGGCTGTATGTTAAAGTTAGTGACCTGCCTAAGAAGGTTGATAATTTTATATATGATCATAAACTACTGGAGAATATGTTTATGCCAAGCAGGTTGTCCTTCTGAAGAATATCTTTCAATCGTTTGGGTTTACATTACTTGTTCTGGATCACAATGGCGACTCGTTTGCAGATTAAAAACCTGATTTTATTTGTAATATACACCAAGTATCTGGTGCATTATGAAAGCTTCTCTTGACAGCCACTTCTAGTATGCTCTGCAACTAACCTCACGTGCATTTCCTTCTAAAGGAAATCTCCATTCATGTTCAATCATCTGCCAAAAATACTTTAAAAAAGCAGCAAAAAAAAAAAATCACCCTTAAGCACTTGTATTTAGCAGCTGTAGCTTTTTAAAAGAAGTGCTACAGCCTATGTTATCTTAAGGCATAAGCCATTATATTTAATTCCTTTCACTCCCAGTTTGAACCAGTCCCTCCGAGATGTAACAGCTGGGAGCTGGGCTGTTGAATATCCTGTATAAATCAGGATTTTCATTATTATATATTTAAATTATATGTTCTGTATTAAAAGCCTAACAAATATGATTTATTTCATATTTTATATGCGGCTGAATATTTTTTCAGTTACCTGGAAAGCAGCTGTGAAGCATGTGCAGACATACTGCATGTCAGCCCTAAACCATATTCCCCATGCAGCAGAACAGCAGCTGTGTAGCAAGTGGCTTTATCACGCCTGCTCTGGGAGAACACGGCCAGGAGTCCAACTCAGTGCACTTGCAGCGCCTGTGGCTATGGGGCTGGGGATACCCTGCAGGAGAACTAGGTACCAAATCCTGAAAGAAGTCTAGTTTTCACCAAGGCATTCTAATGAATGCCCAAGTGTGAGACATAGGGCATGCAAGCATTTCCTCAGACATCAAGGTCCTCCCCAAGAAAAAAGAAGAAAGTCGCTACTATAAGGGAAGAATTATTTAGGACCAGGTCTGGATAATGCTAAACTCCAGCCCTGTTACCATGGTTTCTTTTTCACTTGGTTAGCAGTAATGAGATACATGACTTGTTGTTTTGTGAGGGTTTTTTTAAACAAAAGCTGATTATCTCACAAAAGACTCCACCAACTAAAGCTCATACCAGATGTGTAAACTGATGAAATCACAAATAAACTGTTATTACAGTGATTTTTCCTCTCCCTTAGACTTATATCTTATCACAAGCCACTGCAGATTTAGACTGTATTGCTTTCACTTTTAACCTCTTTTCCACCCCTCCATACACTAAATTTGCAGTTTGGCCTCAGCTTTAAGGCTCTGCATATTCGCACCTTTCTCCTTCTTATCTGCTATTCCAATTGCTATATTTATCTCATTTCTGTGGTTTGCCTCTCACCATCACAAAGTCTCTGTTTCCTTTTCCACCACAAATGTGCAGTACAATCATTTTCACAAAGGCTTAACCCACAGTTTCACCAACCTTTTTTTTTAACCTTTTTTTCTATTTTTTTTCATATCAGACGTACTAGCTTAAGCATCTCACCATTCCTTCCAGCCACAGCTCTCAGCTCAGTCACACTTCTAGCAGAACTGTCTGTATAATTACCCAGAGAACAGGATCAATGAATTAAATATTTACCGCGTTAACTTTAACCCAGGAAAGGCACCAACTTACAGTACTTCACAACACTGCTGCCCTAACAGTTGTAGTGGCATGTCTGAGAGAAAAGCGAGCAGCTCAAAATAATTTAAACTATCACTACAAATTTTTGTGAAACTACACGACCAAGCACTGCATCTATATTTTCACTGGATTTGTTTTATTAACTACATTTTCTTCATGCCCAAATGACAGTGCAGATCTGTCCCTGTCTTCAACTTTATGAAAGGGCAGGAAGAAAGCAAGCCTTTGAAATATAATCATGTCTGAAAAGAATCAACATGTTTTCCAGCTGTAGCTTTGTCTCCTGAAGCCAGGTGAAAACCTTGCCCATAATCAGCACACATTTCACTCACATTAACATCTGTATAACCTGTTGAATTTATTTTAGCACCTTCACAGATTATTATTTTTCATGCACTGTTGGACTTGCAGACCGTGTTTACTAAGCCCTCCTTATCAGGTGACAGAAATGAGGACTCTCCTGAGCTAATGCCGCTGTAAAGTTGTTTCCAAAAGGAAGACTTCACTGTAAAGACATCGATACCCCCATCAAAAAAGATAATTCTAAAAGGGGAGAACAAATCACACTGTATTTCCTCGATAATAACATAACAAAAGCCAAGTGTGCGCTAATTAGGTACACAAATAAGCCTTAACTATATAACTAGTGTGCAAGGTTTTTTCTTAAATGAACTTCAATACATCTTTTTAAAGCCACATTATCCTTGTACGACACGAAGAGTGGACAGATGTCAGAGTTTAGGGGATTCTAAAGTGAAGCTGTATGCAACGTTTCAACCACATAAGGAGCAACAAGAACAGAAGTAGAGGGGAAATAAATGTATTTCTATGTTGAAGGTACTATGGGTCCAAAGAGAACTCAAGCACAAATGTTAATTTACTGTTTTATAAAGAATTATTCTGGTTTCTTGTGTAATAGTCCTGCTTAATCCTGGCTTTTAAAGATACACTGGAATATTAACATTCCAGGCAGTACAATGCATACTGAAAACAAGTTGTGATGTTGCTCTGCTTTTCCATGTGTCATTAGTAATTCAGGAAATACCAGGGTGTTTTGCAGAGGAGGAGAAAGAATTCTGCAAATATTTCTTAAGCAACTCTATGCAACATCCATTCACAGGCGGAGGATAAAATTAGTACTGCAACTCGTTTTACTGTCTTTCTCTTGATCTCTCAGCTGTATTTCTCTTTAAATCACTCAGATTCCAGTCCTGCAATTTGCGCGTATTTAATCTCTTCTGTGCATTCAGATAACTGCTTGTCCTTTCAAGGGATGTGAGAATGTTTTGGGAAAACAACTAATCCTCGACTGTGCAAATGTTTTAACACAGCAGAAAAACATGATTCAGGAGGAAAAAAAAAATATTTGCTAGTTATAATTCTGATTTACAGTGCATTTTTCTTTACATAATGGCAGAAAAATGCTTAGAATACAAAAAGCAAGACTATACCAACAATTCCAACTTCAAGATGCAAATCAAAATAATTTTCATGACCTAAATAAAGCCTGACAAAAGAGAAGCTTGCAACTCATTCCACCGAAATAATCTAAAGCAGGTTCAGATTATCAACTCCTTGACCACTATTGTAGTACCACACTTGTAAACTTGACACAAACACTAAGAAAGATGAAGAATATGCTTTCTAAAGAGCAAATTTATCAGACCA
>WEIS01093764.1:0-75732 GCA_013389965.1 Todus mexicanus
TAGCAGAGGGGCTCCAACCCTTGGATCACTAGCCAACCTCCTTCAGCCCCACTCTAACAAGTCCATGTCTTTCTTATTATCCTGGGTTTGGTTTGGTTTAATTATCATCAGCAGCTGCTGACCCCAGCAATTGGGAGAGGCTGCAGCTGGGAGGGGCCACAGCCAGGATAAGCAACCCAACCAGCCAATGGGATAGGCAATATCATATGGAACCATGACCCTACATAAGGGGAGGGCTGGCCCCAAGCACAGGTATCTGTTTTCAATTTGTTTCAATGTGGCTGGAGCTGGGAAAGTTGGCATCTCAAGCACAGGTAAAACCTTGTGGCTTCTATTACTTGCTTTGTCTATTGTTGCATCAGTACTGTTGTGCTGTTGTTTATTTTTTGCTTTGTGTTGTTTTGTTAAACTGCCCTTTTCTGAATCCCTGGGGTCTCACCTTTGTTGTTCCTCGTGATTCTCCTTCACATCCCACAGGAGGGAATGGTGGGAAGTGGTGGGTGAGCTGCTGTGGGATGTTTAGCTGCCAACAGAGGTTAAACTGTGACACTTGTACTGAGGACAACAGAGCTAGACACACTACAATGTAGTACAGGAGGGCACTTTGTACAGAAAATGAGCAGTGGCCGATTTTGTCCCCATGGTGTATGACACTGGGCACAACTGGGTGGAGAGTGTGGGCGAGTCACCATGCAAGGTACTGAAAATGAGAAATGCTCGGTGAAGACCAGGACTGTTATTAAAGGAGATCTGGGTCTGCTTTAAAGAGGGCATAGATGTCCTCATTACTAGGTACGGTGAACCTGAGCAGCATCTGCTAGGGTTTGGTTTGTGTGACAGGAGCTTGCTGAGGTTGGAGCCCTGGTGCAGATTTTTAGAGACAGAAGCACACATTACAATCCCTGTCCTAAATGTATGGATCACACAAGGAAACTAACGCTTTTTAGAATGCCAGGAGCTAATTTGGGACTAGGACTCATGTCTGATGCAGCCTGGGGCTGCAGACCAGGTGCCTCCTGAAGACTCTATTCTCTTTAGGATGAATAACTTCAAGTAACAAAGGGAATCGAGTTGCCTGTGATTGTTCTCTAAAATCATGAAGGCCCACAGTGAAAGAAATGGTGAAATGACCAGGAGCAAGCCTCAAGAAAACAAACAAACAAAACCACATGATGGTGCAGGGTGTTACTGCGTGGTGGCATTTGGTGCTGCAAGATGCTGTGAAGGTTGGGACTGGAAACCTCTTTAATAGGGAGCAGTCATCCATGGAGGACACATCCATGGATGGTTTGCAATGCAGCCTGTACATCAGACGGTCCCTGAACTGATGACTTGCAGTGTCTGATGGGCACAGGAGATGGTCACCTAGTAAATCTTCCCTAGGCACCTGCTATTGGTCATCACTAGGGGGAATAGATTTCTCGGTAGACCTTTGGTTTGATGCCTCTCTGTTCTATGAGTCTCAGAGGAGAATGGGAACAAGAGGAGGCAAGTGGATTACAGTAGCCCCCACCTTTCACGTGGGTACTCCTGAACACCTCTAACAGAACTTGTCCTGGAGCCTGTGGTGCAAGTCAGGCCCTTGAACGCCAACAAGAGCTTGCTGCAGACTCTTTCCAAACCTGCTTTTACACACTCCTTTCCAGAGACCTGCTGTGTCTTAAGTGTTTTCAGATCTTTCTTATAAAAAAACAAAAAAGGCAGCTGTTTAGATGCAAATCCAGCTAGTTCTTCATTGTGTCTCCCTAGGCATGCAAACTCATTGGGGGAGACCTTGAGGGACCACGGGCACGTCCCTGCTGGTGAATCTGTGGGAAGATCCAGGCCTACGTTAGGACCTACATCACATTTTTGGGGGGGCTGATTTTTTTTTTATTTTTTTTTTTTCCATTTCGCTATACCGTGAGGTGATTATGACTAAGAAAGGGCAACACCAACCCCCTATCAAAGCTGCAGTGGTTGTGTGTGGCCCTGTAATTCCTCCTCCAGCCCCGTCATCTAAAAGCAGCCAGCATGCCCTGCCGCATGACGCGCTCATCCCCCGTAGATTGACCTTTGCGAAGGCAGGGGCAGCATTTCAGTGACTGTCCCCTGAGATTTATATATCCGATATGTTGTAGGAGTGGGATGAGTGATCTCGACTAGAAGGCTGGTGAGATGCATGGGAGAATCGATAACTCCCTGAACGAGCTACAGCAAAGACTCATTCCCTTCTCTAATCTCATTGGTTTTATGATCCCTCTTCTCTTTCTTCTGACATGAGCATAGGAAGTTGTTTTAGGATGAAAAAAAGAGGGAGGATCTTCTCAGTGTTTATAAATATCTGAACGGTGGATGACAAGAGAATGGGGCCAGACTCTTGTCAGTGGTGCCCAGTGATGGGACAAGGGGCAACAGGCACAAACTGGAACCCAGGACGTTCCATGAGAGCAGGAGGAGAAACTTGTTTGCTGTGAGAGTGGCAGAGGTTGTCCTAGGCTGCCTAGAGAGGCTGTGGAGTCTCCTTCTCTGGAGAGATTCCAAACCCACCTGGCCTATGAGATCCTTAACCCCCTGCTCTGGGTGACCCTGCTGGATCAGGGCAGTTGAACTTGTTGATCTCACAGAATCACAGAATTAACAAGGCTGGAAAAGACCATAGAGATCATCAAGTCCAACCTGTAACCTACTACCTAGACTATCACCAACCTATTACCCAATATTATCTCATAATCTAAATCTAAATCTAAGTCTTGTCCCTGAGTACATCATCCAACCTCTTCTTGAACACCTCTAATGATGGTGACTCCACCACCTCCCTGGGTAGCCTATTCCAATGGGGAATCACTCTCTCTGTAAAAAAGTTCTTCCTAATATCTAGCCTAGACCTTCCCTGATGCAGCTTAAGACTGTGTCCTCTTGTCCGGTCATTGGCAGTCTGAGAGAAGAGACCAGCCCCCACCTGGCTACAACATCCCTTAAGGTAGTTGTAGAGGGCAATGAGGTCTCCCCTGAGCCTCCTCTTCTCCAGGCTAAACAACCCCAGCTCCCTCAGTCTCTCCTCATAGGGCTTGCGGTCCAGCCCCTTCACCATCTCCAGAGGTCCCTTCCAGTCCCTACCATTCTGTGAATCCCAGTTCGTTCATATGCATCTCAGCCATGAGGATGAGTTATATTTTCTCTCCTTCCCTGCCTCTGCCTCTCACTTTGCTTTCCTTGGTGCAAAGACCTTCTCTGAAAGATGTAACTACCAAAGGGATGTGTGTGTGGGGAATTGGAATATCCAGATTTTGTGTTCATACCAAATGGATGTATGAAGTTGACCTTTAGGCTACGCGTATGGAATTGCATTTCTGGAGTAGTTTGCTTCAGAAATAATACTAGCAAAAATTTTAATATATTAGAGAGATTTTGTGTGTGTTGATATAGACGCAGATGTATGTAGAGACATATATATAGAGAGACATATACGTACACCCATTTTAATCAATACCCAGGCCTCATTTTGCAGCTACATACTGTTGTTTTATTGCTTTTATAGTTGGACTCAATGACCTTAAAGGTCTTTTCCAACTGAAACAATTCTAGGATTCTGTTGTTGTAGCCTTCTGATTCCAAGAAATCAAAACATCCTGTAGAATAAAAACATTTAATAAGTTAATAGTCCTAATTCAAGGAAAGAAATCTCCTATTTTGATTGCAGAAGATTTCAAATATTTCTCAAGATGGAGCATTCCAGGGAAATAGCTGATTTTAACAACATGATCCTTGCCTGTAGACAGACACCTGGTTGGAAAGTAAAATCTCGCCAGCCGTGGCGATCTCTGGAACTTGGTGAGGAGCAGCATCGTTGAGGTCAGGGCACCACACCGAGACATGGGAGTTGGGATTTACTTCTGGGGTCTGACACCATTTCATATGATTTGTCACTTTCCTATCACTAAGATGCACAATTCCTGCTAGAAGCTGTAGGACCTAGGCTGAGATCTTCAGTGCTTCTATGCTATGAGACAATGTAAATGAAACTCTACTGCTAATAACCGTAAATCATCTTGGGAGAACTGACTCCAGCTATGTGTTATCTCTTTTCTAAGGAGGGGAATGCAACTATTATCATAATACAAATAATTAAGTTCACATGGCTAAAAGACATAGAGGCCATCTTACAAATTAGTAACATTTCCAGAAATGGCAGAAAATCAGACTCTGTCCAAGAGTCAATGTCAACATCTGAACTTTTACTTCCTTCTTGGACGGGGAGAAGGAAATTGGAATCTTGTACCTATTTGTTCTGCAGAACAACCTTTGTCTTTGTGGAAAATCATTCGACAAGTGAAATTTTCACCTCTTGGATATTTTTGTTCCGGTAATCAGAATGTCCCAGGTCAGCTCAGTGTTAATCTGTGTCCACTCTGACCCCATGGTCTCCTAGGAAGCAGTTTGACCATTTCAGATCTCTATCTCTTCCTTGAGGATGAACCCTCATTTTGGATGTTTCACCTCACTGACATGAAAAGGGGTAACCCCAAATGTGTCACAGAGGGTCCTTGATAAGCCAGTGGCTTGCTCAGCTTAGAGCTCCCCACCCCTCGTTGCAACAAGAATTCTTCCACAGAAGTGCTCAAAAAATCAGTCAAGTAGCATAATAAAATGCTGAAGTGATTTAATTTGCCTATTTCCTGTTAAATCAAGGCTTAATAAATTATCTTTTTTCTCAACCTTTTTCTTCCTTACTTTTATTTCTTGATTTCTCTTAACATTCCATATATTGTTGAATTTTTTTGAGATGGAGCGTGTTTCAGAAGCTGTATAAATCTGGAGCAATTCATTAAGCCCTGCTGAATTTATTGACAGATATAAAGTTTTTAAATCTACAAATGTTTGACATCTTTAAAGAATTATTAACTAATGCATACTATTAAATACTGGTAAAACTCGTGTCGCATTTATGAAGCAATTGGGCTTCATTGAATATGCAGATCAGGTAATTCATCTTTTTTAAGCTCCATCAATCTTTCTGTTCTTAAAAAAAGAAGGTTAATGGGAAGGAGGAGAAACCAAACTTTGTGGAGTTCCTAAGGTGGGAGAATTCACAGCCAAAATCAAGATCCCTCTACTTCCGAGGAGTTTTAGTCTAAAAAAATGTGTCTTCAGCTTTGTGTTAGTGCAGTGCCTGGTGGTGTTGCTTAAGGTCACGGTGTTGTCCTGGGTCATTGTCCTTCAACCACTGGGGGATGATGGGTTGTGCTGAAGTGGGATGGTGACACAAGCTTGAGAAAAACAAGTCCCTGTATGCTAGACAGTCACCTGGAGGTGTGAAGTTTTTCAAGGAGACTAGGAAGTGATTGGAGTCTCTGGGTGGAAGGTGGCTGTAGGCTGTGCAGATGATTGACAATGTCTGCTCTGTATGGATATTGAGAAGGTTGCTGCAGAAAATGAGGGAAAACTGAGTCACAGAGAATGAGGTGGGTTACTCTGGGTTTGTTGCAGAGAAACGTCCTTTGTCTACTTGTACCTGACCTACAAGGAGGGACTGAGGAAGCCAGGTGAGTTCAGCCCAGAAAGGAGAAGGTGATAGGTGATTGAATTGCTGTCTTCTAACATCAAGTAGAGGGTGTGGAGAATATCAAACCACTTTTCTCAGAGATGGCAAATAAAAGGATGATGGGCAGTGGGCATGGGCTGCAGCAACGGAAATCCTCGGCTAACTTCACCCAGTGTCCAAGATGGCCCTGCTTTGGGTGGGTGAGAGCATTCACAGGAGACCTATAGAAGCTCTGCCACTAAGCCGGTGGAGAGTCATCCCAGCCCCACCAAATCTGGGGCAAGATTCTGGTTGATAACGGCCAGAGATTTTCAATTGTTCTTCTACAGACAAGTATATCCACCCAAAATCTTCTCAAGCAAACACAGTCCTGGGGAGCTGGATGTCTGCTGCCTGAATAGGACTTCATAGAATCCTAGAATTGTCGAAGTTGGAAAAGACTTTTGAGAGCATCAAATCCAATGATTAACCTAACACTGCCAAGTCACTGCTAAACCATGTTGCTCAACGCTATATCTACATAGCTTTTAAATACCTCCAGGGATGGAGAGTCCACCACTGCCCTGGGCAGCCTGTTGCAGGGTTTCACAACCCTTGCAGGGAAGAAATTTTTCCCAGTAGCCAACCTAAACCTCCCATGGTGCAACTTGAGGCGGTTTCCTCATGTTCTGTTGCTTCTTCCTTGGGAGAAGAGACCAATCCCCACCTCATTTCAACTTCCTTTCAGGGAGTTGAGTGAGAAGGTCTCCCCTGAGCCTCCTTTTCTCCAGGCTCAACAAGCCCACGTCCCTCAGCTGCTCCTCACCACACTTGTGCTCTAGACCCTTCCCCAGCTTCATTGCCCTTATTTGGACATGCTCAATGTCCTTCTGAGAGTGAAGGGCCCAAATATGAAGCAATGATTCAAGGTGTGTGTCCCTGTACAGGGGGGACAATCACTTCCTTAGTTGCTATACTGTTGAGAGATGAGTGCTGCTACCAGCAGCCCATTGCTGCAACATCTCCCTCATCCTCCTCAGCTCATGACATATCCATTATGTCAAAGGGGTGTCAGACATCTGGAAGGAGAAGAGAACAGTGTGCGAACATCCTCTTTACATACACCCAGGCATAGCAATTGCTGCATCCTGCCCTATTGTACTTTGTAGCATTGTGACTACCTGCAGAGATAGATGTCGGCCATCAGATTGCATTAAGGTCCAATTAGCTGTTACTTTTGTTAGGTTTATTTATGATTACTCACATCAGAACCATTAAAGGGACTCACAGGTTTACTCAAGCAGCAATCAAGATGCAAAATTACCCTTCTGTACTGCTAAAATCAGAGCAATAATTCACTCCATTGAGTTTACCAGAGACTGCACAGTCTGATATAGAGGCCAGAAACCTCACCTTACATCTGGGAGATCTCCAAAGGATCTGCCCAACATGGTGCCCTTATTTATCTACTATCCATGTGGATTTTTCTAAGGACATCTTTGATGCTGTAATGTACAAATGCAGTATTCTTAGTGGCTCTACAAATCACTCCAATCACACAAAGTTTAGTATTTATCCTCATTTTGCTATGGTTATTTTGCAGTCAGGAATTCTCCATCCACTTCGTCTCTAACTGAGAACAATTTGAGCAAATAAACAGCCAAACTGAACAGAATTGCCATGTCTCTGTCATGGTCTCTTCTAACAAGGTTACTGAAATTTTCCTGGATTAAAGGGTAGTTTCTCTATGCCAGCACACCCCAATGCAGTGTCCTCATGCCAAGAGAGTTTCTCAGGTTTCAGTTTCACCTGCTTACACTTCTGCAAGGTTAAAACTCTTTGGTGGAGCCAGCACAGGTGGTTGCTGTAATAGGGCAGTGTCTGCACCCAGAGCTGAGCAAGGCTTACAGCTAATGAGGGGACCATTGGCCATGTTTGGAGGATAGGTGAAGAGGGAGAGGGCTCGGAGATCAGCTGTGCTTTGAAATGGGTGATTAGTTCACTGATCTTCTCAAGATGCTCCATTCCTCTGGGAAAGGGAGCTACAACCCCAGAGGTCCCCATCCCTCCCAGTGGGGATAGCTGTGGCTGAAGCTGGAGGCCACTGATACTTCCCACCTTGATGTATAAGCTTGAACACGGGAAGCTCCACCTCAACATGAGGAGGAACTTCTTCACTGTGAGAGTGACAGAGCCCTGGAACAAGTTGCCCAGAGATGTTATGGAGTCTCCTTCTCTGGAGACATTCAAAACCCGCCTACATGCGTTCCTGTGTGGCCTGCCCTGGGTAATCCTGCTTCAACAGGGGGGTTGGACTTGATCTCTTGAGGTCCCTTCCAAGCCCTAACATTCTATTAATCCCATGCAAGGGTTTTTGCAGGTGGCGTGTAGTTAAAGACAGTTAAAATTTAATGGAAAATTAAGAGTTTGAATTTACATGGGAACATGGCAGAAAGCCTGTCTGAATGTCTTCTAAGATAGGTGAATTAAAACCCCAGGTAGGTCTATTCTGAACAAATGGCCCCTATTAGATGTGAAATGAAATTAAATAAAGAAAAATAATAGTAGGAGGGGGCATTGAACACAGAATAATTTACTTGCTTTGAAAATCACTTTCCGGTTCATTTTTTGGGGATGGTCCCAGACAGTCAGTCTTCTGGAAAGCTTGAGGAGGTCTGTATTTCTTTGGCTTACGTAGGGACTATGATCTCAGTAAATTCTTTTAGACATAGTAAGCCTAGTGGCTTAAAGGGCAAGATCAAGCCCTGTGTGTGTGAAGGACTTTTCACAGCGAGCATCGCACTCACAGAACTGATTGTGAGTGATCAGGGGTTGAAATGAGGTGAAGGCAAAATATCTGTGTGAGTATTTCCTGATAGATCAAGAGCCAGATGAAGAAAAAATAAATGGCTTTGGAGAAAAGCTAGAGATAGCCTTAAGCCTCATCTATCGAAGGACTTGTTCTGGACTACGTACTTGACATTAGTGGTTCGTAATTAATTCCCTGTGTTGATGCTCTTATTCCAGAATCAGACACGCCTTATTTCAAATTAGTTCAATCCACCTGGGACCTCGCCACAAAACCAGGTTAAAAAATGAGCACAAATCAGCAGTGCTTTGGTAACCAAATGGATAGGGAGGTGAGCCCATGGAAAAAGCAATGGAATTCAGCTTAATTTTACATATCAGAGAGGAGGATAAAGTCACGTAGCAATACCTGCCTCTGAGTGGAGAACACGTGCGTGAGTGATAACCAAGTCTCAGCTGATGTATGGTAATATCTGAAGTTGCCGTGATGTGGTATAGTGTAAGAGCCCCCAGCACCGCTGGGAAATAGCTCTTCTACTCCAAACTCTCTTCCTGCTGTAATCAGAGTCGGGTTTTTTTCTCTGAAAATAAATCTGCAGAGCAAATTTCAGCGATCGATAGGCTGACTAGGAGAAGGGCTTGGGAGAGCTCTATTCTGGGTGCAATTCTTTTACCGCTTGGTGTACAAGTTAACGAATCACTAATTTAGTGTTTCTGTATTTTTGCTGATTCTTCTTTTTCTATAGCTGAAGAATTTTTAAATTTGAAACAAGCATAAGATTTCATCCCAAGTGCCGTGAACAAATCTACTACTCCTAAGAACCAATCTAGGTGAAAAATTCATAAAAAATATATATACAAATAAAGGGAAGGTAGGAGGGAGAGGCTGTTGAGTAGCAATGTTGTGTGCTGGTATAAGCTGCCTGAGCAAAGTACCCTGGGATGTCTAAGCTCTGATAGGGATGGTCTGTATTTGGGGACTTGTTTGGGTCAGTGCTAATTCTTGGAACGGGGCCAGAGGAGGCCCCAGCAATGCTGCGAGGGCTGGAACCCCTCTGCTGGGAGGCCAGGCTGGGAGAGTTGGACTTGTTCAACCTGGAGAAGAGAAGGCTCCAGGGAGACTTTCTTGGGGCCGTAGAGTACTTCAAGGGAACCTATCAGAAAGATGGAGATGGACTTTTGAGCAGGGCCTGCAGCGAAAGGACAGAGGGTGATGATTTTAAGCTACAAGAGGGAGATTCAGACTAGGTACAAGCAATAACTTTGTTTACAGTGAGAGTGGTGACACCCTGGCCCAGGTTACCCAGAAAGATGGTAGAGGCCCCATCCCTGGAAACCTTCCAGGTGAGGTTGACTGGGGCCCTGAGCAATCTGCTCTAGTTGCAGATGTCCCTCCTTAGTGCAGGGGGATTGAACAGGATGACATTTAAAGGTCCCCCCCAACCCAAAACAATCTATGATTCTATTCTATAATTCTAATTCACTCACAGTGTGGAGACATCATTCCAGAAAACTAGAGCATCAAGTGCATGTGGTGCATATCTGAGGGGTAACTGAACACTTTTGTAGGAATTCTGAGCTTGGAGAACCAGACAGGACAATGCTGAACCCCTCATTTCTCTGACCTTGCATCAGATGTTTTGTTGGCAAGTGAGGCAACATCTACGACGTTGGCAGAGAGACTTTTGTGGTCTCCATCATCTATCACAGGAGTGTGCCAAACACCCATGGGCAGTGGGTCTTCCCTTGCATGTTGCTTTCTTCAGCTTGATGGGATTGCGATGGGATTGCTGGAAGAAGTCCCCGCTGGCATGAATTAAACAAATTCCTGCCTGAGTGTGGGAACGGGCCTTCTGAACAGTCCCAGATGAGTCTGCAAGAAGAGTCCTGATTTATTAACGGAGAAAGAAGATGACCCATCTGTAATTAATTTAGGGGGAAGTACTTTAGCACAGGATCCCCTGCTCTGGCACAGAGGTTTCTGGCTCCAGAGAAGCATGAAGAAAATCACTGTGCTACCAGAAGAAGATTAGGGGAAAAGAGAGAGGTGAAAATTTCTGTGAGAATAGGACTGTGTGGCATTGGTGATAGGAAAACAGACAAAGCAACTCAGCTCTGGTTTTGAACAAGTGATCTTCCTAAATTGTTGGGACTTACTTTTACTTCCAGGAAAACTCCTGCAAACTTTCCAGATAGTGTGTAACACGGGTTCTATGTCATAACAGACTTTTGAGGTATTTCACTTTGTCACCATGAGTTGCTCTGTGAATCTGATGCTCTCTTCTTGTCCTGTGGCCTTTACACCTCCTGGCCTCCAATGACTGTGGTATAAAACCAACAAGGAGTCAAGAGTTGTACCCCAGCAGTCATATGACCTGGGTGTACCAGACCTAAGTCCTACAAATACCTGAAAGTGGCTTGAGTTATCATCTGCTCCATCACTTCAATGAGCCACCTGCTGCCTATAGCAGTATCAATGAATTAGGCAGTGCCAGGACATGATGTGAGGCCAATGACATTGTTCCAAGTGGCTCCTAGGTGCACTTTTGGAGTTAGCACAGGGCAAGGATAGTGCTGGGATGGTACTTTAAATGTGGAAGATCAAAGAGGAAAGTGCTTCTTCATGGTTTGAAATGCCACCCAGGTGTTGCTTTGAACAAATGGCAGGAGCTGCGGTACATAGGAGCTCTGGGGTGGTGGGAAGGCATCAGGATTAGTGAAATACAAAATATATGAAGCCAGGGAGGTGAAAATCTCTGTAAGATTGTCTGTCTCCTGCCCCCGTGATATGACCATCTGAGACAGCTCAGCTCCCCAGGAAGGCTGTCGCTAACGAGCCCTGCGGTGAACTTCTCAAGTGCAGTAAGGTCGGACCTTTTGCATCACTGCCCTTCGGCTGTGAGACTCAATCCTCAAGAGATTAGGATGACCAGAGATCTTCGTCAGTTCTGAACAGATGATGGTGAAACCCATCTCTTCACATTAGCTTCCTCTTGATGTGCTCCCTAAGGGAACGATTATGGTGATGACGCTAATGTGAAGATACTAGCCAGGCTTTCTCAGCCAGGTCTGCAGCAAGAAGAGGAGCCATGCTCACGGAGTGTAGGGATGGAGGTTTGAGGATGGAGCATACTGAGGTGGTAGGGAGACCACAGCTCTTCTTTCAGCCGCCACACTGCAAATGTAGCTTCCTATGATGGAAACCCACCTCTCATGGATGCTCTTCCGGCAGCATCTGTTCTTCAGCATCTCTTTGTGTGAGCTCTCGCACACAAGCAGAGTTGCATATGTTGGTCTCCCTCCTGGTATTCCTTCTGCACTGAAGTTCTGTACCTCACACCTCTGCAACCCAGAGCCACAGTTTTCCTGCTCTCCCATGAACTGGTGTGGGACTGGTCAAACTTCAAAGCTTGTGGCCTCAGTGCAGAGGAGAAGCTGTATTGCAGCTGATGGTTGAGAAAGCTGATGCTGTGGCCTCTTTGCTAGAGTGTGTCCTGAAGTGCAGACACATTTGTCATTCGGCTTCACAAGACCTTGACTTAGTGCATAAAAAGAGGACGAAATTTGGTCAGCATCTCCATTTCACCTTCCTAAGTCAAGGCAGCTTCTAGAAGTGGCAGGTATGTTGAACATCAACCACTGATGCCAAGTGGTTGAGTCTGTGGACACTACACCACACCCAAGGCCCAGGTTCAAACGCGTTGTGTCCCTTTGGTTTAGAGTCTGTGCAAGAGTTTTGCTAGATCTCAGTTAACAAGCTCAACCACCTATGATGAGAGACTAACTTAGTCATCCTGTATTACTTGGCCACCAGGCTCCAGAGAATGCCAGTTGGTCCAGGTGATTTGTGCTTCATGCTGGCTGGACCTGGGTTCCCATGCAGGCAGGGATGAGATGACACTACAGCACCAGCAGCAACATGCTCCAGCACGTTGTCCAACTGCAGGTCCTGGTGTTTTATGTTCAGAAAGTGATATGGTGATCAAGAATGAGCTGCTTGCCCAATGGGAAAGATGCCCACTGCAGGTAAGTCTAAGGCATTCCAGCATCTCTGGTCAATTTGAGGGCTGGACTACATGAGCTTTAAAGGTTCCTTCCAACACAAAACATTCTGTAATCTGGGGAATAGGGAAAGGAGAGGTGCAGGTGCCAGAGAGATGTATTCAGCAATAGTACTCAAGTTGACATTTTACTCTGATGGGTTCTACCCAACATTGCAGTCTGCTCAACAATTTCTGTTGAAGTGCCCAGGGAGAACTCAACAGCAAGACGATGTGATGCCCGTGGGAGAGGGAAAATGTCATTAGCTGTCTAATTCTAGGTTTTGCTGCTTGTGTCTCTTGTCTTCTTCTTAGCAGCAGACCAGCAAACCAGCCAGTCTACAGTTAGCCACATATACTGTGTGAAGCGGGATGGACAGGGCTGATTAAATCAGAGCGCATCGTAGCTGTAAATAAAGGACTTTAAATGAAATCTGTCACAACTGTTAGGCTACAACTGCAAGTAAAGGACAAAGAAATATCTACAGGAGCTCAATACCACAGACAGTAGGTTCTTTATGACCGCCTCACAAGATGCAGTGAAAATGTCCTGGGCTTTGTGGGAGCTGTGCTGAAAGCCTGTGATAATGTGTGCAGCAATAGTTTTTATAAAAATCTTTAAAAATAAGATTAATAGAGTTTGTGCTTTTAAAGGCTGGGTTTTCCAAAGCAGTTCGGTGCTGGGTTTTCTCAGCTCCTATTGAAGTCAACAGGGCTTATAGCTCTGAGATCAATGAAGGAGCAGAGTGGTGCTAATTCCGAGAGCTTTCATAAAGCTCATCCCTCATATATTTTTGTTTAAGCAGGCAAATAAATAAATACACCCACCGAAAAAAAAAAGAAAAAGAGCCATATCTCAAAAAGCCCAGCTCCTCCATCCTTCTTGTGAGGAGAGATGAGAGGATAATTTCAATAATTCTGCCTTAAACCTAGAGGAATGCTGATCAAGTGGATTTACATCTCTACAGAGGGGAGATTTGGACTAGATAGAAGAAATAAATTTTTTACTCTGGGGGTCATGAAGCACAGGCACAGGTTGCCCAGAGAGGTGGTTGATGCCCCATCCCTGGGCATGGAAAAAAATCTTCCAGGTGACGTTGGCTGGGGCTCTGAACAACCTGCTCTAGTTTCAGATGTCCCTGCTCAGTGCAGGGTGGTTGCGCTAGATGACCTTTAAAATTCTCTCCCACCCAAACCATTCTGTGATTCTATGATCTGTGATCAAGAGTGGAATGTAACTCCTTGTTTCATGGGGAGATGATGAGCAGCAGAACATCAGGATGCTTCTCCTCCCACAGCAAAACCGGGGCTTGTGAGTGGTCCAACTGCTGCTCACTGTTCCCATTGTGTCTCTCAAAGTGCCTTTGCAGCCCTCCTAGCTCCAAGTGAACCAAGGGCATGGGATGAGGGACAGGTGGGGATGGAAAGGGGGAGCAACACAATCCTTTTTGACAGTGCAAATAGAACAGGAGCCTCGGAAAGAGTGGTGCTTGGAGATGCCTTGGCTGGAGCAGAAAGAAGCACTCAGGACATGACACAAGTAGGTTGTTCTGCCTCCCACTCATTACAGGAGGCAGAGTGGAGAAGCGAGGAGTTATCCACCTTCTCCTGCTCTCAAGGCTTGTGGGGATGCTGTCTTCACTTACTCTTGCTAGAGTGCACAGACCAAGGGCCACCACCTGGTCTGCCATGCGCCCCAACGTGGCAAAAGGCTTAATGCTTTTAAAGTAAAACTATTTCATCTCCAAACACATCCTTTTCAGGTTAGCCAGGAGTAAACACAGCTCTCCAGCCTCAGGCTGACACACAGCCTTAGGATACATCTTCCTTCTACAACTTGACTTCCCCTGTGGTCCATGTGGGCTGTTACACCTTTCATTTTTTTGGTTGGTTTTGGTTTTTTGTGTGTTTTTTGTTTTGGTTTTGTTTTTCTTTATTTTGGGGGTTTTTTGGTGGTTTTCTTTTTTTGAGGGGGTTGGGGTGTATTTTTATCTTTCCATTTGTGAACGATTGCTGAGTTGAGGGGATCAGAAGTTACTAATGCAAACCTGGCTGGTCTGGCTTTCTCTTATCTGCCTCTGTGGACCACCCATGTTGTGCAGCCACATTGCAATGAACCAGCCTCGAAGGGAAAGAGATTCTTGCTTCTTGGCCTGCCTTTGTGCTCAGCTGTTGCTGAATTCTGTGTGGGAAGGAACTTTGTGGAATTTCTCTGCATTTTGTTGTTGCTATCACACTTTTGGCTGTCTTTCCAAGCAGGGCTCCCTGCCCATTGCTTTGCAAGTGGTTCCCTGAGCCCACTTTCCCCTTTGGCTTTGGACTACATGGGTTTGACTGCAGTCCGTGGACACAACCTTCTTCACCACAGGCATTTCACAGCATCACAGAGGATTTGAGGTTTCAAGGGACCTAAGGGGACTGTCTAATCAACTGCCTCCATTTTCCTTTGTGTCTCAAAATCATCAAATAGCTATATTGTGGAAGTTATCAATGGCATCACTCTTGATCAATTCTAGCATGATTTTGTTCCCAGCAATGCAATGATTAAAAAAATTACATATTTTTCTTATGTATTGTTACCATCCATGTTCACCTCTGCAGTTGGCCTCAGTTCTTCTTCCCAGGCCTGTATGGGGCCTCTTCTCCCTGGCAAGCTTGTGCTCCTGGCTGCATTCATCTCTCCATGCTGCCTGCTCAGATTCACCTTCTGGATGCTGAGTTCTTTGCTTGTTAATTAGCCGTCCCCATGCTGCAAGTGTAGCAATGCTGCCTCCTGCCACCACGTTTCATGTACTACCTGCTGGACTACAGTATGAAGGGACTCCATGTTCACTATACTAACCAGCCGATTTATTAAATGAACTATATTTATAGAAACACTGAAGCCTGGAAGGCAGCAGCAAAGCCTGAGTATCCACTTAACCTTTGTGTCCTGCTTGACATGACGCCTGCTAAAGCCATGGTAATTCCTGTCCTGTCTGGTCAGCTTTGCATGTTTATTTTGCTAGCATCTGAGCACTTTGCATTCTTAATTTATTTATCCTCTTGATACTCAGTGACTTACTGATGGTGGGGCCTCCACGTTGCTGGCCATTACCACATCTTCCCACCCATGAGGTGCCTTGGGACACAAACATCCTCAGTTTGCAAACAGTTCATTTTGTGTTGCACTTAATTCAACCCAATGGGAAACTTGACAGTTTGTGATGGTTTAACTCCTTTCCCAGTCATCCCCTTGTGTGTGTGGTCTCTGGTCACACCTTGCCTCTCACTGGGAGGAGTCCCACGGCAAGCGGGGACAGCAAAATTTCCCCATCAGACTCTTGGGCTGCTCTTCTGGCTTTCAATCATGTATTTGTGCCCAATGCTATGGCTTTATTTAATCAGGCTCACTAAACAAACACCAGGGAGATCCTGTGTCCTAAAAGGCTCCTTGATTTATCAAGTTAAATAGCAATAAGATCTGAGCTTCTGAACTGGCAAAATTCAACCTGGAAGTTAATGCAAGACCACTTACTTGTAAGCAACATGCTTAGTGCAGGGACCATCAACATGATCAGTCATTTCACCACTGAAGCGACAGGACATTTTTCAGTCTGCCTCTAAAGGAAGCTGGAAATTTGGTCTCCAAGAGTATAACTTGGTGGCTGAGTGGAGAAAATGGTCTGTGGGTTTGAATTTAAAGGAGAGGAAGGTGGTTTGAACCACGGAGTAAGAAACGTGGATGGCGCCTGGATGAGCATGACTGTTCCTAGATACCAGGAGTCAGAAGGTGGCTTTGGTGCTATGCACAGTGATCTGATCATCCGTGGGACATCACTGCTGTCCTCCATGGAGCAAAACTGAAGCCATCCATGTCCTGAAACTCATACCTGTGGCCAGGGTACCCAGTAAAGCTGACTTCAGATGACTTTTTGGCAGACAGAAGAGATATGCCTTTGATATAAACAGTCATGTGCAGAGTTAAACTTCTCATCTTAGTTGGCCTCAATGAGAACAGCATATATTTGTATTACAACTGTGGACATCAGTCAACCAATTTCACTGACCAGTATCCTTTCCAAATTCACTCTTTTGTTAGGCAATACATTACGTCTTTAGGAGACTGTCCAGACAACCCAAATGAGCTTTATTAACTAACTGCCAATAATCTCACGCTTTTCATAGAAAACGGGAGGCAGAGGAAATACAGGCAGGACTTTCTAGTTCTTGTATCTCTCAGACCTGTGTTTCCCGGGTCACTGCATGTGACCTGCTGAAAGTCTGATCCCGATTGGATGCTTATATATTTTTTTTCACCACTGCTTTCCACTGTGAGAGCTATACCACAGGATAAGCCATCTCTTCCATGCAGCTGCCCACAGTTAGTCCTACCTGTGCCAACAGCTGGCCCAAAGTTCACCGACTGGCTCAGACACTCCTTTGCAGAGATTGTATTTCTGCAAAGTTATGGTCCAATAGCTGGATATGACCTTATTTACAAGCCACTGACATCACTCATTGAATATTATTAGTAGATTTAAAACTGCAGGTGTACGTTGTACACCATCATGGTCAACGGAGGCTATTGGTGACTACCAACCATGCTTTCCAAGACAGTGGTGTGACTTGTCTTGTTGTGATCCCCATTGGCCTTTCTCAGGCATCCCTTGGACACATCACTTATTGGCACCCTTCTGAGCCTTAACTTGAGTTAGTCGGGATGCCTAATCATGTGAACACCATAATTGCCATGTACGTCAATCACACCGCATGCATGGTCGGCTGTCACAGCTCCACTTCTGCTTCCTAATGGCGTCTGCTTTCAACCCCATTAATGACCGTAATTATTTTCCTAAGAATAAATTGTTCTTAATGACCGTAGTCATTTTTAGCATGATAGCACAGCAAATGATGCATCCATGGGACGGGATGAAGCCAAGGAACCGACCTTTCAAACCCTGTTAAATGTCAGGCACATATTATTTACAGGGCACTTTAGGCTGTGCTGTGTTTTTCCCATTGTTGGTTTGGAAGTTCAAACAGATTATTGCTTCTCCTTGGTCTTTTTCAGATGTGATCAAGGGCAGCATTAGTAGTGTGTTTCATTTGCCTACAGCTCAAAACCAGATATTTTGCTCAGGCAAATAGGGAGACTCAATAGGTCTCTTTTGATTGCTGATCACTGAGTGGTTTGCAAATTTATTAGATATTTCAAGGGAATCTGTCAAATCAAATTTGTTTCAAATAATTTGGCACTCTAAGCTGCACATTATAGGTAACCTTCTTTTTTGAAACCTATGCAGTTTTGGGTTTTTGTACCCATCACTCTTGTCTCATCTTCACTATTTTAGTCTCTGCTTTGGGGCTTTGTCAAAAGTATCTGCAGCTCAGACAGAATGCAAGTCTTGGATGTAATTTTCTTAGAGGACTTCATCACACATGATTAACTCGTTTGTAGTCTTAATTAGATCTTGATCCTGGATGACTATTGAAAGATCTATAAGTTGCTATTCGATTATTGGAGTAGTTAATTGTGCCCTGGGCCCTGGCACCAAGGATTGACTCTGCAGTTAATACTATGAGGAGAAACATGCGAGGTGATGCTGCAGCATCCAGGTTAACAACAGGGCCGAGCGACTTCTGCTCTTGGGACTTCATCACCGCTAAGGATTTACAATTTTCCTCAAGTTGCAGCATTCTAAAATCATACTGTTGTTGGAGAGTCTTTGCTTCCATTAAAGAGATGCTTCTGTCTGTCACACTTGTTAAGAAAAGCAATTCAAGTGCTGCTCGTGAGCTCAAAACTTAAATAAGAAGTCTGTGGTATTATTAGTAATGTCATCCATTTGGAAATGGAAAGAGATATACTTCTGAAGACTTGGGGTTAACTGTGTGCTCTGTGCAGGACTGAAAATCCCAGGGAAGCGAGGGGCTGTGTTGAAGAGGAGGTTTGTAGGTCTGAGTGACTTCCAGACAGCTCAGCCTGCCCAGAGACTTCTGGTGCTGTCAAAGTGGTCTCAGCTGCCGTTTGTGAAAGCAGGTACGCTTCGTGCACCGTGGTTTGATTGTTGACATTGTGACCGTGGTCACTCTCAGCCACAAACTGAGCTCAACCCAACTTGGGTGCAGGCAGAGGTGGTCCTCGTGTGTGTGCACCCCAAGACAGCTGCCATGTGCGTGGGATGGTGCTTACTGAGTGGTTGTACACCCTAGGAATAGATTTAGGGTAGGGGTCATCCCCTTGTACTCATCACTGGTGAGGACACACCTCAAATACTGGGTTCAGATTTGAGTCCCTCACTCTAAGAAGGACCTTGAAAGGCTGGAGCGTGTCCAGCGAAGGGCAAAAAAACTGGGGAAGGGTGTAGCGCACAAGTGTGGTGAGGCGCGTCTGAGGAATCTGGGTTGTTGAGTCTAGAGGAAAGGAGGCTCAGGGGAGACCTTACTCTCTACAACTCCCTGACAGGAGGTTGTAGCCAGGTGGAGTCAGTCTCTTCTCCCACGTAGCAAGCAATGGGACAAGAGGCAACAGTCTCAAGTTGCACCAGGGGAGGTTTAGGTTGGCCACTGGGAAAAATTTCTTCCCCGCAAAGGTTGTGAAGTCCTGGAGCAGGTTTCCCAGGGCAGTCCCTGTCCCTGGAGGGATTTAAAGGACTTGTAGATGTGGTGCTGAGGGACATGGTTTAGTAGTGACTTGGCAGTATTAGGTTAATGGTTGGACTTGATGATCTTAAAGTTCCTTTCCAACCTAAATGATTCTGTGATTTCCAGATGTGTTTTCTGGCCCTGAGGCCAATTATTGCAATCTGGCCATACCCTTACTATCATGTCTCCCATTCTGTTGTCCTTGTGTCCTTGTTGAAACAGAGTGGTTCAATCCAGACTGCAACTGGGAGGTGTCCCAGCCCCTCTGCTCTGCTCTGGGGAGGGTCCAGCTCTGGAGTCCTCAGCACAGCAGAGACAGGGACCTGTTGGAGCGGGGCCAGAGGAGGCCCCAGCAATGCTGCGAGGGCTGGAACCCCTCTGCTGGGAGGCCAGGCTGGGAGAGTTGGGCTTGTTCAGCCTGGAGAAGAGAAGGCTCCAGGGAGACCTTCTTGTGGCCTTTCAGTGCTTCCAGGGGCCTGTCAGAGAGATGGGGACAGACTTTTTCTCAGGGCCTGTTGTGAGAGGACAAGAGGTGATGGTTTTAAACTGAAAGAGGGAGATTTAGGTTTGAGAGAAGGAAGATATTATTGATGCTGAGGGTGGTGAGCCCCTGTCCCAGGTTGCCCAGAGAGGTGGTCGATGCCCCATCCCTGGCACCATTGCAGGTGAGGTTTGTTGGTGCTCTGAGTAACCTGCTCTAGTTCCAGATGTCCCTGCTGAGTGCAGGGAGGTTGGACTAGATGACCTTTAAAGTTCCCTTCCAACCCAAACCATTCTATGATTCTTGCTTTACCCATGAATACCTCTGTTTATTGGGATATGCCCCGCATTGTTTCTGCCTGGAGGGAGCTCCAGCTGCTTGGCTTTGCATCATGATACAGCAAGGCAAGAAGGCTGCAACCAGCTGCACCACCTGGTTTTCAAATCGGACTCATTTTGTGCGCTGATTCATGGCAGGCACGGCTAAATCCAAATATTAGGCAGTAGGTAGGGCTGATCCTGTGGATTTCCTCAGCCCGATGCGTGTTAATTTGATCCATGCTGCTGTGGCAGGGGGAAAACATGGGGGCGGTACGGCTGAACATTGAGATTCTGAAAAGGGTGATGGAGAATTTAATGGATCTTGGCAGCTTAATGCTCCATTTTTCTTGTGATTCCCCCTCGTTTCTTATCTCCCGTATTTACATAAATTATGTGGACTCCAGGGAAGCCGCTAGGCATAGAAATTTAATCAACCTGATTCTCAGGAGCCTGGTCACTGTGCAGCAGAAAGGGAAGTGTGGAAAATAATAAAAAAAAAAATAAAAAAAAAAGAAGGAAAGAAAGAAAGAAATCACCAGAGCGCAGGATGTGTCAAAAGAGATGGTTAATAACACCAGCCCCGAGCCCCGTGCAGTGAAGAGCTGGATTTCAGGAGCGGGGAAAGGATGACATCACCTTTTGCAGCGCACGAGTTTTCTCGCAAGCGGGAGCGAGCTGCCTTTTACGCGCGGCAGGTGAGCAGCAGCCAGGGAAGCGGTTTAACCGCTCTCAACCCGGCACCGCAGCGCTTTTAATTTGGGGATGCTGATGGGGAGATCCTGGCGTGGGCTATCCTCTTGTAATGCCCTTCCCCCGTGGCCAGGCTCCTTCTCCCAGTTCTTAAGCGCTGCTGGTTAGAGGAGGGATTGAATAACAGGGCTAGGAAAGAAGTCATTGCAGAATTGCCCAGCTCCTCCTCACAAGGATGACATAATGCCTGGTGTGGTCTCTGAACTCATGGTTTGCAGAGGAGGGGTCTGCTGGGATGATGCGTGGTTAGAGGTACACCCACAAACTGGTTAACGGTGCTGGCTGGATGCAAGCAGACAGTGGAAATGCAGGAGGAAAACTGAACGAAGGGGGATCCACTCCTGATTTTACTACCTGATTTTGAGAGCTCCTGCCCCCTCCACATTCAACAGAAGGACCCTCCCCTTCCCGATGCAGCTCACAGTCTGCTTTTGGATATATACATTTAAAAAGTTCCTTTGTTTCAGGATGATTTTTCCCTTTTATTGTGAGCTAACTGCTGACGTGGGAGGCTGAAACACTTGCTTTTTAAAACGTCAGACCAGAATTCTTATACTTTCCTGCTCTTTCTTTAATGCCTTTTTACTACTAATGCAAAACCGTTAGCCAAATGCATACATCATTTCCCTTAGCTCTAGCCTTTTTCCATTTAAGTAGTGTTTCTGCAACACATTGGGATGTTTCATCAGGAAAAGCTTTTTCACAGGAGATTGTGCAGCACTGGAGGAAGTACTCGGGAAAGTGGGGAATTCTTCATCCATGGAGCCTGTCAAGACCTGCTGAGGCCGTGCCATGGCTGATCTGATCAGCTGTTGGATGTAGTCCCGCTTTGAGCAGACAGTCAGAACCCTCCAGATTTCTCTTCCACCCAATGTTTTTCTGCTTCTCGGCAACCTCAACCAGGCAGGAGATCTGTTAGGCTAGTTTTCCAACTGAATGTTGTGCGAGACAAAGCCAAGCGCTTGACAGAAGTCCTTTGCAGTTACCCTTATCAGCCAAACCTGGTGTTTGAGCAAAGACAGATGGGCAGATTTTGTCATGGGGATTTCAGGCTGCTATTGCACCCTGCACCCTGCTGCTGATCATGGTCTTCACCCGCCTGCTTCCCCAGTACTGGTGGCAGGATCAGCAAGCCCCCAAAATACTTGGAAGAGTCCCATTAAATTTCTTTCTATTCTTTTGCCTCCAACAGTCTGGGAAATTACACAAGCTGTCAGTGTTGAAGACAGCTTTATCGGGTGCTGGGCTTATCACAGCTCACCTTATGCATGGTGACAAGCTGCATTGACTGCATTATTAATCTGACAGGCAAATGCTCCTGTGCAAGGGGGAGCAGGCCAGGGTATGAACCATTAGATCCAAGGATCTTCCTTGCCAGGGTGTGGAGGGGGAGCATCCCTCCCTGCCTTGCCCATTAGCTGTACTGACTTCTGTCTAGGCTACCGCTGCCAAACTGCTCAGGAGAATTGTGTCTGATAACCAAAATGCTGCTCCAAAGTCCATGGAAGTGTGACCAGACCCTCGTTGGCACTAGTGAGGAAGTGTTTTGTCAGTTCATTGTGTTCAGTGGTGTTTAATGAGCCAACTGAGGAGGGTTTGAGGAACCCTTTATCATTAGTCTACTGTTAGCCTAGATCAGAGGGCATTTTTTTTTTCTTTCCTTTGTTTGTTTTTTTTCTGAAATGTCCCTGAGTTGGCCCTTCACTGACAGCAGAGCAGAAGCAGTAGCAGCTCCACAGTGACGCTCTATACTGAGAGATGTGATACACAGTAATGTTTATTAACAGCTGACACCTTCTCATCTGATGTAGTAACCCATCCCTTCCCCTATGGACAAGGGCAGGGCTTCATTTTTCTAGGTGTTTTAAAGAAAATTGAGTGCATTCATGGTTTTGATATATGGGCAGTGGTGGCTATAACGCAAGGTAACTGGGATTGTTGGATTAACAACATGAGCAGAGCAAAGGGTCTTCTGCCTTTGAGGAAGACAAGAAGATACAAGCAGTGGGACTCATCTAACCAGAAGAAAACCTCCACAATGTAGACATTTATTTCTGAGCTGTTACCTCAACTCCCTTTACAGTTAATGGAAGGAAACATGTATCTAAAGTAGCACAAACGCATTTCTCTCAGCTGATTACAGAAAGGTTCTGGAGCAACTAACTCAAAAGTAAAACTTTTATTTTAGTCACCTAAGGTTCAGTTCAGCTTGTTGCATTAATCATTACTTATTACTTTTTCAGCTTCAGCTTTTTGCCTAAATACAGGTGCCTAGCATCATGTGAGATACCCAGAAACATCCCTGTGGGGGTGGCTTTTTGGATATAGGCCCTATGGGAGCCCCATGCCCTTCTGGACTAGCAGCAAAAGGCTAGGTGGCATTCTCAAAGCTGTCTTAAGGGGTACAGCACAAGCTACTCAGGGAGATGCATCTTTTCACATGTGTAACAGGTGGATATTTTGGAGGCCACCAACAGGGTAAGTTTCTGCAGTGTTAGATCAGTCAGACCTTCCTTCTCACTGGCAGTGGCTGGTGGTGCGGTTGAAAGTAGCCCAGCTCCAGAGCAACATTCTGCCTTCACACCTTCTCCCTGAGGGGTTTCTTCCAGGTTCCCTTAATTTTTCTTTCCCCCCTTCTCTTTGACTAGTGTGGGGTGAGTGCTTAGGGATAGACTATGGCCTCTGTTCCATCTGCTTGTACAAAGAGCCACGTAAAGGCCAACATTTTATCTACAAGGGTTTCAGTCAGCTCCAAAATGACCATTCTGGCAGTTGCTTCTGGAGGCACAAAGACAACAAAGTCCAACTGGCCCTGGAGCAGAAGCATGTGCTAGGTGTCTCCATGTCTTCGTCATGAGAGGACAGTAGATGTCATATCCATAATGTCACATATGCAGAGAAGAAGGCTAGTACATCCTCAAAATGCAAGTCTTCCCAGAAACCTTGTCCATTTGAAACTGAAAATACGGAGTATCTACATGATGGCTTCTAGGAAAAAACATCATGATATTTCTGTAATCCTGTGGGGTTTTAAGCTTTTGCTTCTGAAAAGTTGAATTTTTCTTTGAAAAATGTGGGTCAGGCCCCAAGGCTTCTAGTGGTTTCAGTAGTTGAGGGATGTATCCCGTCCCTGGTTCCTCTTATGGTCCAAATTTCTACCAGTCACTGTAGAAAAATATTTCCTAGAAGAAAGCTAGCCATGTGGAACTGCAGGTGGGGAAATTCTAGCTACATATATACTCAATAAATAAAAAACCTTTTGGCCACATCCATTTCATTAAGCTCTCTTATCCTCCAAAACAGAGTGGCCATCCTGTGACTACTGTCCCTGCCTATGTAAATTTCTAAAGTTTGCCAGAAATTTGAAAAAGAATAGGCAAAAGCTGTAGCAAGAACTGTCCTAGAGAAGTTCTTCTGAAAAAAAGTCAATCTTAAGAAAATACACAGATGTAATTTGTCCAGAAGATCTTGGGCCCAAATGCAGGCTCTGTTGCATGCCCGTGTGGCTCAACAGGATAGGATGGTTGTGACACACTTGTTGGTTGTCAGAGGTACTCAAGATGTGTCTAGAGTCATCAAATTAGGATGCTTTTGGTTGGAAGGGACTTTTCAAGGCCATCTACTTCAACTCCCCTGCACAGAGCAGGGACATCTGCAACTAGAGCAGGTTGCTCAAAGCCCTGACCAACCTCATCTGGAATGGTTCCAGGGATGGGGCATCAATCACCTCTCTGGGCAACCTGGGGCAGGGGCTCACCACCCTCAGTATTAAAAAATCCTTCCTTATATTTAGTCTAAACCTCCCCTCTTTTAGTTTAAAACCATCACCTCTTGTCATGTCACAACAGGCCCTGAGAAAAAGTCTGTCTCTATCTGAAAGGCCACAAGAAGGTATCCGCAGACCCTTTTCTTCTCCAGACTGAACAACCCCAAGTCACATTGCCTTGTCTTGGTTCCTTAGCCTGGTAAGCAGGTAGTGACCTCTAAGTTCATCTGGTAGCCCCCTTCAATTTAGAGCCAGATCACCTCTGATGTGTGATTGCACTGACAGAACCAACCAAAGATAGTAGGATAGAGAGGGCTCTTCGAAATGTTTGCAGTGATTTATCTCCTGTAATATAAAGAACAGCTTTGTACTACAGTTTTCTTCAAAAGTTTAATTAAAAAGTTCTCTTTCTTTCTTTCCTTTTGTCCTCTGAAAATATGAGGAGAAAGGAGGTGGATAAAAATAAAATAGAAGTGAAGTTAAAGCATGCAAATGTTGATTAAAAAATACCTACCCACTCTGCTGTGAAATGCTAACAATGGTTCCCATAGCTCCTGTCTCCTGAGTCAGAGTAGCCCCAGTGGGTGAACTTCTGATTTCTACAAGCAGAGCCACTTCTTGAATGGGTACCATTAGTTGCTCTCACCCAGAAAGGCAATATCTTGTACAGGAGATAAAATCTCCTAGTGAGCTCCCGTGTTTGGAAAGTGATGTCAGTCAAATTCCAACTCGAAACAAGTTTCCCATTTTTGAACAGCGTGGGTAGGTAGAAATGGGAACAAAGCACCAACAGGGACTATGATTTCTAATTTTTTTCCCTTTATTTGCATGGATAAGTCAAATCTGGGTAGCTTTCTGGAAACCAAACCATGATAAAGATCTGACGATGTTCTTAAGTGAAATTCCCTACCCCAGGTGCTAAGGGTAAATCAGTGCAGAAGCTCATTATTGTCCTGTGATGCCACCTCCCACTCTGTGCTATCCATGAAGAAAATAAACCCCAAACAGTCAATTATTAAGTATTTAATTGTCACTTGCACTTTGCCTGCTTCACAGCAATAATTAGCACTATCACAGCACTTCAAACCAACCTATGGAAATTTCAGTGTTTATTTTTTCTGGTGACAGAAGAGCAGTGGTAACCTCAGGGTGTCTTTCCAGAGCCCACTCTCTTACCTCCTCCTCTCGTTTCAACAGGTCAGCGGATTTCTACTCATAATCAATATAATTGCTAGAAAAACATTAGCCTCTGATAAAAAGCCCTTAATCCATTCAGTAGCCAGCGTGCAAGGCAGGGAGCAAAGGTCAAGGAAGGGGAAAGAGTTGTAGGTTGTTTATAATATCTTGGACCGGTTGCACCTCTCCCTGCTGAAGAAACAGTAGCAAATGGCTCTGATGCCCCATACCACCTTCCTCCCATGATGTGTCCCCAACACGCAATGAGTGCATGATGACATGTGCAAGCAGAAGATGGGATGTGGACAAATCACAGTTCAACCCATACAGCTTCTCCCTGACCAGCTCCGGGGCTTCAAGTGCTTCAACTGGGGCAGCTTTTGAAGGAGCCAGGGAAAGTCATGGCAAAGTCACCCCTGCCCAAGATTTCAGAGCACTGAGTACATTTGCTGCAATCACAAGCAGCAGGCTTAGCAGAGGCTGCCCTGCAGATATTATCTCAACTTTGGGGTGAAATTTGCAGAGAAATTTGAAACAAGCCAAGTTTGGAGTTGAGAAAAATAAGTTGTGCTGGGCTGCCTGGCTTTAAAGTCCACCAAGCACAGGTTGAGCAACAGCAGGATGGTGTGAGGACAAGGCAAGCACACAGTGCTGCATCCCAGGATGCTCCTGAAGGGCCCGCATGAGCTAGATGTGATGCTGTCAGGCTGATAACAAAACTTCCCTTAGTGATTGAATTTGTCTATTATTTTTTTTCTAAATGCTTGCCAGCATGGGAAGGAATTGCCCAGTTTAACTATGCTGTCTAGGGAAAGGCTGTATAGACCTTTCCTTTTCCTTGGTTTCAGCTGTCACCTAACCATTTCATATGTGGGCAGCAGGTGGAAGGAGGGGATCCTGCCCCTCTGCTCTGTTCTGCTCTGGGGAGACCCCCCCTGCAGGGCTGGGTCCAGCTCTGGAGTCCTCAGCACAGCAGAGACAGGGACCTGTTGGAGCGGGGCCAGAGGAGGTCCCAGCAATGCTGCGAGGGCTGGAACCCCTCTGCTGGGAGGCCAGGCTGGGAGAGTTGGGCTTGTTCAGCCTGGAGAAGGGAAGGCTCCAGGGAGACCTTCTTGTGGCCTTTCAGTGCTTCAAGGGGCCTGTCAGAAAGATGGGGACAGACGTTTTCTCAGGGCCTGTTGGGACAGGAGAAGGGGTGATGGTTTTAAACTAAATGAGGGGAGATTTAGACTAGATATAAGAAAGAAATTTAGGCTGAGAGTGGTAAGCCCCTGTCCCAGGTTGCCCAGAGATGTGGTAGATGCCCAACAGATGTAAAATCTTTCATTAGAGGGCACTCCTGGAAACTGCCTTAAGTTACACCAAGGGAAGTTTACACTGGATATTAGGAGGAATTTCTTTACTGAACGGGTTATCAGGCATTGGAATGGCTTGCCCAGGGAAGCGGTGGAGTGCCCATTGGTAGAGGTATTTAAGAGTCGTGTAGACCTAGTGCTGAAGGATATGGTTTAGTCGAGGTCTTGTCGGTGTTGGGTTAACAGTTGAACTAGATGATCTTAAAGATCTTTTGCAATCTAGGAAATTCTGCAATTCTGTGATTTTATATCTGTTTATCTCTTGTCACATCAATTGTCCCTTTTCTGGACTGAAGAGTCTTGGTCGCTATGACAACTTTTCATATAGAAACAGCTCTGCCCCTCTGATCACCTTCACCACCCTTCTCTGGACCTTTTCTACATCCTTTTGGACCTGAGTAGGGTCCACAAACACACAGCATGCAGCATCCTGGACAGTGAAGCAGTAGCATGATTTCTTGTTTGCTTTCTTAATTTCTCAGCCCTCCCTTTTATCTGATTTTGCTCCTCTGACCCATTCCCGGGCTGTGCCAGTTGCACAAGCCACGGTGGCTGCAGGGCTGGCAGAAGCACATTGCAGCCGTCTGGCTGAAGAGGACGCAGTGCAGTGAGAAGGTTTCCAGCTCTCCCTTTACAGCCTGCAACGTTTCTCCCCCTCTCCTCTGTGCATAGCTGTTATTGCTCTGCCTTCTCCCACTTTCTCTGCTTGGCACAGATGGTTGGAGGTTTTTCTGAAGCTGAAAACACAGTGTGAAGACACCAAGGCCACCGTATTCCTTTGTGAGGCTCAGCCTTACAGAGGCAGCAGTCGGCCACCATGACCATCAGGCAGTGGCAGCTTCTTGTCCTCATCTCTTCCCACTGACCTAGAGTGTTTTTGTAGAAAAAGGTTGGTGGATTTAATTAGAAGCAGCAAAACATTTTGATTTATGATTCCTACCCACCCTACCTCCTCCCCTCCTTCTCTGCTCTCTAGCTTCACGCTTGTCAGAGCAGATATTTTAAATATATATATATTTTTATCACAAGCCGCTCCTTCAGCGCTACAGGCAAAGCTTTTAGCAGGGGAGAAGATGCCCAGCTTACAAGTAACTCTCCAATTACTATTGCTTGCTTTAGTGATTTTTCCGGGAGAGGCAAAGGGTTGCATCCTCGTTATGTCTCTTTCCTCTACAGTGAGATGTTCACCTCGTCTCATAGCATCGTCTTCCAGTTCTCCTTCGTGGAACATCCATCTTTCACCATGGTGGAAAGCTGTTCCTCTTTGCCCTGCTTGCATTCAGTCCACAGCTGTGGTTGGTATCTGCTTCCTCCCCTTACCAAACATTAAGGCATTAATAAATGAGTCCCTCTGGCCAGCTACCCTTGAGATTATGAAAAGCTGAACTAAATCCTGAGTAGGAGCAACAGAAGAAGAAGATCTTTCCACCAGTTTTCCATATCCATGTCTGAGCTTAGAGTTGATTCATGAATTAATATGAAACAGATTCCTTTATATATGTATGTCAGGCTAGTGTGTGTATGCATATGTATATAATCGAGTCATTTCCATGCTCATTTGTAGATCAAATATAAAGTTGCACCTCTGTCCTGGTTTGAGCTAGAACAGAACCAGTTCTGTTCAGTGATTTTACTTCCCAGCTCAGTCTCTTCTCAGTCCCTGCACTGTCTGAAGTTAGTGGCAGATTTTCGCAGACAGTCTCTGCTTCCAGCAGTGATAACACTCTGTGGTTAGAGTCACCACCAAGGGTTGGTGTGTGCAGAAAGGCTCTGGCTGATACTTGCTCCTGTGCAGACCAAGGTCACTTCTCAATCTTGTGCCATGTTGGCAGTGTAGAGAGTAAAAGGTGGTACCTGCAGGGAGGAGTGGCCAGGACAGGTGATCCCAAACTGACCAACGAGGGATTTCATCCCATGCGCCACATATCCAGTGCAAAGCTGAGGGATCATGAGGATCAAGCCTCTTCTTCAATGGCTGGTGTCCGAGGAGGACTCTGTCCATTCTGCCTTTGATCCCTGTCCATGTGTTCCTGAATCCAGTGACACAATTCAGCTCCTGAACTTGGTTGCCATCTGCTGCTGAGTCCAGTCTGGGACTTCCCCAGTGCCTGCTCCACAGCATCAGTGGTGACAGTGACATAATCACCACTAGGGGGCGGCGGGGGGGGTTGGTATCTATATTGGTTTTGTGTATAGTCATATATAGTTAATTTTATTGTTATTATTTTCATTAAAGCACTTTTAGTTTTCTTTTCCAAGACATAAGTCTCGCTGCCATATTCCCTTTCTCCTTCCATTTGGAAGGCAGGGGGGTTAATAGAGAGTGTCTGTCACTCGTCTGGTGGCCAGCCCAGCCCTAACCCTTACCCTTAACAACCTCCCAAAATAAAGATTGGGAGATAGGACTTGAAGTGAAGGGGATACATCTTGCGGATGACAGGATGGGGCAGCTGAGCACTTGTCACCATCACGCAGCCATGGCAGGAGAGGTTCATCCATCCCTCCCGAGCAGGCGGAGCAGTGATATAATCTCTGCTGCTGGCATTGCTGCAGTGGCTCTGGGGAGACTTTGTCCAGACCTGTTGTCTGCAGCTCAGGAGGGAAACCAGAGAAAGGCAGGAGAGTGATGGAAAGGCTGAAAGTGGTGCCAGATGGTGAACAAAGTTCAGCTGATGTAATGACTCAGAGAGTGTGGGGATGGGGGAAGGACAGCAAGAGTTTGGCCACAGTTTCTTGATGCCTTTATGTGGAGAAGGAACCCAATAATGCAGCTTTTCTCCTTATCTTTAGCTGCAACAAGGGGTACCAAGGCCTAGCTGCTTCCTTGGATCACTAGTGAGAAACCCTTTGCCTTCCCAAAGACTCGATTTGTATAAAGCTACAGCTGCCCTTATTTTATTTTATTTTGTTTTGAAATAGCATTTTGTCATGATAATACATTATATGGTAATGGGTCATTCCATCCAGCACTGCAGATGGCATTTGCTGAACATAAAGTTTAAAATCTGAGAAACGACAAGTAGGAAAATCTTTGCCAAGAAGTGACATTTCTTAAGTTTCTAAAAAGACCTTTCCCAAATCATTCCAGAGGTCTTTTACACAAAATCTTCAAAATACTCAATTATTTATTTATTCCATCTTGACCTCAAAGCTGATTTCCCATACTTACATCAGGCAGGAATTCCAGATTTGACACATTCTACCAGCAGGATATTGTTTGTATAGATGTATAAATGAATAAATAAACCATGTATGTGGTCATGTATGTGTCAGATATACACACATATTGTTCATTTATTCATATAAATATATAGGTCACAAGTATTTTTTAATCCATGTACTTATATATACTGTATACCTCTGGATATTAGGAAATTTTTCTTCCAAGAAAGGGTTGTCAAGGCCTGGCCCAGGCTGCCCAGGGAAGTGATGGAGCCCCCATCCTTGGAGGTACTTAAAAGACGTGTAGATATGGTGCCGAGGGACATGGTTTAGTGGTGACCTGGGTTAACAGATGAACTTGATGATCTTGAAGATCTCTTCCAACCAAAACAATTCTGTGATTCTATGATTGTGTGTGTATATATATATACATACATTTATATAGACCTATAATGAATAAATAAGCCATAGGCACATACATATATGAACCTATATCTATGTGTAAGAGTATGTACAAGGATATGTGTATGTGGTTTATTTATTCAGTATAAATTCCTTGGGATACACAATCCTGTGTGGTAGAATCATAGAATAATTTAAGTTGGAAAAGACCTTCAAGATCATTGAGTCCAACCATTATCTCTACTCTACCAAGTCCACCACTAAGCCATATCCCAAGCACCACATCTATACAGCTTTTAAACACAGCCAGGGATGGTGATTCAGCTACCTCCCTGGGCAGGATGTTCCAATGCCTGACAACCTTTTCCGTGAATTTTTTTTTCCTAATGTCCAGTCTAAACCTCCCCTCGTGCAGCTTGAGACCATTCTCTCTTGTTCTATCACTTGTTACTTATGAGAAGAGAACAGCACCTCTGTCTCTATAGCCTCCTTTCAGGGAGTTGTAGAGAGAAGTAAGGTCTCCCCTCAGTCTTCCCTCAGCCTCATTTTTCTCAGACTAAATAGCCCAAATTCCCTCATCCACTCCTCATAGGACTTGTGCTCATACATTTAAATTAAAAAAAAAAATCAAAACAGGTTTAAAATTCATTCCAGAATCATTACAAGAAGAGACTTGTGGGCAAAATCCCAGGGAAGGTGAAAGTGAAGCAACAATCTAGTGCTATAAAATGGATTTGGGTGAATATGTAGGTGATTTCTAAGTAGGAGAATGTTTGGGCCGAAAGGATGGGATTCACATCATCTGACTTGGTGCTTTGGCAATGGAAATATTTCCAAATGAGATATATGGTTTATAATTAAACTCCTAATTCATCTCAACCTAAAGCAGGCCTCTGAAGCATATCAGGTGTCTCTCACTGTTAAAAACCACATCTTCTTCTTGTTGTTGTCTATAAAGGACACTGCTCCTTACCAGCATGGGTGGATGTGTGGGTGGTAGGTTCCATGACTGCCACCTGGAAGAAACCCCATACCCTGCAACCATCAGAAGCACTGAGAGCTATTGCCTCTCCTTTTCCCATGAGTTTTGCATACCACCTCATCCTCCCGCTTTCCATCCAAGGGAGAGGTTTCTCCAGAGGATGACTCAGTGCAGGAGGCTCTTTTCATGAGATGAGTCACCCTCTGCAATTGCCCCTGCAATTGCTCTCCCTTGGCCCTAGAGGAAGCCCAGTTGACATCAGACGTCTGATGTTGGAGGCACGAATAACCTGATGCCCTGAGCATGCACTGCACAACCACTCACCATAAACCCTAAGGCGATGCCAACGTGTCATGTCAAGCTGGTGACCTGCGGTACCCAATCCGCTAGAAAAACATGGGCCTGAAAGAGAAGCCAAAGGCATCTCCCCATCCCACTGGGACTGGCTGCATGGCCACCATCCACCCAGTAAGAACTTTCCGTGTAGACCTCATCCTTGCTTGAATCCTCACCCAACCTCTCCTACTGCCTCTTTGACACAACCCTCACCTTCAAGGATGGTGCTACCATCCCACAGCAGTGTTGGGCTGTGGTAACCAGGGGTTAAGCTGCGATGGATGGAAGTTGCACTCCCAGCATGTCTGCAAAGGGGATTGTTCCCAAGAAGTCTTTCATGAAATCTTTCCCTCACTGAACGGTGAGCCTAAAACTCTTTGACAGCGTCCCTTGAAGGCACTGTCAGCCGTGATTGTCTTGGACGTTGCACTCCAGGCACAGGCAGCCTCTCACTGATTTGGGATGATAGAGGATGGGATAAGGAAGGTTTTATTTTTTGTACTGTACTTCCTTCTCCACGTGTCTGCCCATGTAACTTCGTAGTGGTGTGGAATTGCATGAGTAATCCCCCAGGACTTACTGTACTCCGGGAAGCCTACAAGACATCCTGTCAGCTCCCGGAGAGCTTTACAGAGCCCAGACATATTAGCATATAGTTGTGATTTCATTGACTGATGTGGCAGGGGTGGGGGTCCCTATGTGTCTGCGTCTGGGCAAAATGCTCATTAATACAAGCAAGGCATTTCATGGTGGAGCTGCTTGCTGTCCCATGAAAGAAGATGCCCATTTATTGAAAGCAACTATTTGGAGTGGGAAAACACTGGTGTTGGGAAAGCTTTTGTGGGAAGGGCTTTAATGTGTGACCAAGACGGTCTTGGCCAAGAAGGCAAATGGTATCCTTGTGTGCATTAAGAAGAGTGTGGCCAGCAGTTCAAGGGAGGTTCTCCTCTCCCTCTACTCTGCCCCAGTGAGGACACTTCTGTAATATTGTGTCCCATTCTGTGCTCCCCAGTTCAAGAGAGTTAGGGAACTACTGGAGAGAGTCCAGCGGAGGCTGTGAAGATGACTAAGGGACTAAAACGTCTGTCTTACAAGGAAAGGCTGACAGCCCTGAGGCTATTGAGCCTGTGGAAGAGAAGACTGAGAGGGGATCCTATCAATGTTTATAAACATTTGAAGAGTGGGTGTCAAGAGAATGGGGCCAGACTCTCTTCAGTCGTACCCAGTGATAGGACAAGGGGCAACAGGCACAAATGGGAACACAGGAAGTTCCATCTCAACATCAGGAAAAAATTCTTTGCTGTGAGGGTGACAGAGCCTGTCCCAGGCTGCCCAGAGAGGTTGTGGAGTCTCCTTCTTGGGAGAGATTCCAAATGACCCTGGACAGTGCCCCCCCTGCTCTAGGTGACCGTGCTGGAGCAGTGAGGCTGGATGTGATGATCTCCAGAGGTCCCTTCCAACCCCCACTATGCTGGGATTACGTGATTCTGGCTCCATATCCCATCTTCTTAAGTAGCTAAGTGTGTCCATATGGGATGGGGTGTGTCTTCCATACCCTGGCATGTACAAGGAAGAGGGAGATGAAGAGGTAGAAGGTAGTTTTGCAGGTGTAGACATAGCCTTTCTTTCCCATCTGTCACAACTCTACCTTCCTGGCTGTGTTTTACAAACACCACCGAGCCAGTGATGGAAACTAGATCTCTTGTCCCATCCAGGTTCTCCATACCATTGTGGAGGTTCTTGTTAAATCCACACTAAATATCCACTCTGACTTGTCCACTCACCAATCGTGCCATGCACCTTTGGCGTTAATCTCAACATCATGTTGCACTTAAAATTCACACGCACACCCCCTATGAAATGCCTTCAAGGAAAAGAGGGATGACACATGGACTGATCAGAGGGGCTTTCTGCAACCAGGCTCTGCAGGAACCATCCATCCCCAGCCCTCCTCCTTCTCCATCCTTTGCATCAGGCTGCGCCTGCCTGCGCACATCAGTTTTGATGAGGTTTTTTGGAGCCTGGGAGGGAAGCGTTTTTCCTGTGAAAGCCACTGAATGGCAGGTTTCATCTCCCAAGCTGGCTCTCAAACACAGAGCAAACCCATCCCCAGCTCTCCCTCCGCTCATTAACGCACAACTGGGAGAGAGACAGGAACTTCCTAATGACTCGCGGCTCGGGAGCGAGAAGCTGCCGCTTTTGTTATTTGTCACGTTGGAGCCGGTTTCACCTTTGATTCCTCTGATGGTAGGAGGGGACTGCTGACAGCAAGGGCTGAAAGCAGACATCATCAGGAGAGGAGATGAAGGCTCAGCCTAATGCCTTTTTTTTTTTTTTTTGTCCTGTGCATTTAAAGAGCTGGGCTGGGTGATCTGAAGGTTTGGGCAGCATGAAACACCTTGCTTCTGAATAGCTGTAGCAATTTAAATGGGGGAACTCAGAGACAGGTGAATTTTTTTTCTTCTTCGTCTTTCTAACATGTTTTTAATGGAAGTGATGGTCATGGAACGGACTGGAGGTAACCGATGCATGCTGCAATTTCTGCTCACTGGTGAGAAAAGACGCAGAAAACCAGCCCCATAAGTCTGGGATAGCTGGAGCCATTCATTTGCCATAAAGGTGCAGCTCTGGCTTTCATGCCAGCACCACCAGAGGGTTTGAGCATCATTCCCCAGATACAGGTGGATGAATAGGGTCCTCCACCGTATATTGTAGTCAGTTGGTGACACCAACTGACAGCCCGGAGAAGACTTGGGTACAGATCATATCCAACACGATTTACAGAGCGACAAGCTGAAGTGAACTTTATTTATCAATCCCTCTACAGTGCTGGTTATGGTGCTGGTGACCATCCTGCACACAGCAGGACAAAGCTTTGGCCATTCTGGCTCCTCCAGAAGGTACCTTTGGTACTTCCAAAAGTGGCACCCATCTTTCCACAGCCCCATTGCATGACCTATATGTGCAGGTGGGTGGAGCATGGCCTTGTTTGGGGCAACCTCAGATCCTCCCATTCTTCCCCCAGGCCTGTGTCCACCCCTGCCACATCAATCTGGTTTTTGAGCAGGAATCTGAACTCCAACCCTTACCGGCTATGGGCTACCCCCTGAGGATCTGCTCTCACCAGCTATACCTCCAGCATCACCTCTCTTTTAGTTTCTTCTTTTGTTCCACCAGTGAACTAAAAAAAAAAAAAAAACCAAATAAAAATCCCTAGATCTCTATTTAGTAAAGAGAAATCCGTAGTGATTTCAGTGCAGCTTTTTAATCCATCTAGATAGGCGTAATATCACCTGTCACCACAGTCTCTGATCATCTTATCATCTAACCACCCACAAGATTGAAAAAGAAGTTAATTTTCAACCAAAGATATGTTATATGATATATGCTTTCTTTAGTTTACGAAGGAATGTCTCCTAGAGCCATCTGTGTAGTTTCCTTATAGTAAACCACACACCTTTTAAAAAGGAACTCTCTCTGTTGGTTTTCAGGTGAAAAATAGGTAAAATGTGAAGCCCAAACTTTGTGGCTATGTTTAAACCAGGGAGGGAATCAGTGGGTGGTCTCTCACCTTGAGACCGACCTGCATGTTTGCTCATATTTGCACAATCAAATCTCTTAACTGCCAAAATGATGTAGCGGCACCCCAGATGTTTTATTGTAAGTGGTCCCTGGCTTCAGTGAATTCCTCATCTGGAGGAACTCCCAGGGAATTGTCAGGGGGGAGGCTAATTCTCCCAGCAGAAAGTTGTGCCAGGACCACGCTAACAGTTTAAGTGCGGACAGCCAGGCTTCAGCCCTTTTCCACATTCCCATGCACTGCCGAGTTTTCTAGCATGGATGCAGTGATACTGTGCCTGCAAAACATTGAACAAAAGTTATCAAAAGTGATACCTGAGGTGTGAAAAGTCCCAGTTGTACAATCCTTGTGTTTTCTACAATGCAAGAAGATACCTCAAAGGGTACTGTTTGTTCTGAAGTCGGTGGGCACGTTCCTCTCCATCACTGAGCAGACATCATGGTCCATTCCAGATTCACGTACTTTCCCTGTTATTCTCATAGCTGATGTGCTACAAGAGCACATATTTAAATTATAATACATATATCCATTGTTTTTGTCATTGAAAATCAAACAAACCTTGTGGTACTTGCATTTAATCTGCTTTGTTGTTTTTGCAGACATTATATGATTTACTAAAGCGTTAATTTCCTATAGCAAAAGTCATAACGGGATACGAAAGTAAAATTGATTTTAAATTACCATGGCAAGCTTGCAGAAACACTCCCATTATTCAGGAGAATGGGTGAAGGCACTGCAGTTTTCACCGCTGTGAAATAAAATACATTATTTAAGATCACAGGCTCTAGAGTGGCATTGTTGGGCTTTGGTGACACCAGGATGGTGGAATCTTATTAATAGAGAACATGCTCTTAAAAGGCATTGATTGAAAGCAACCTGGTCTGTGAGGAAAAGCCTCAGGTTTTGTTTTCTTTGCTTTGTATTGAAATGATTCTGGTGGGGATGATGCTGTGACAATCAGCAAGAAGCTCTCTGACTTCGATCAATGTAAGAGAAGGAGTTTCAGGCATGACTTTGCCTCCTAGGGACTTGTCCTTGATGTGATTCTAACAAGACCAGGTGCCAGGTTGTGCACTTGGGTGACAACAACACCCTGCAAGCTTGGGGAAAGGTGGCTGTGAAAAGTGCCCAGTGGTAAAGGACCTGGGGGTGTTCGTCGACAGTCGTCTAGAGATGAGCCACTGTGTGCCCAGATGGCCAAGAAGGCCACCAGCATCCTGGATTGGATCAGCACTGGTGTGGCCAGCAGGACTAGGGCAGGGATTGTCCTGTACTTGGCACTGGGGAAGCCGCACCTTGAGTACTGGGTTCAGTTTAGGGCCTCTCTCTCCAAGAAGGACCTTGAGGGGCTGGAGCGTGTCCAGAGAAGGGCAACAAAGCTGGGGAAGGGTCTAGAGCACAAGTGTGGTGAGGAGCAGCTGAGGGACCTGGCTTGTTGAGCCTGGAGAAAACGAGGCTCAGGGGAGACCTTCTCACTCTCCACAACTCCCTGATGGGAGGTTGGAGCCAATTGGGTGTCGGTCTCTTCTCCCAAGCAACAAGCGGTAGGACAAGAGAAAATGGCCTCAAGTTGCACCATGGGAAGTTTAGGTCGGACATTTGAAAGAATTTCTTCACTGAAAAGGCTGTGAAGGTCTGGCCTAGGCTGCCAAGGGCAGTGATAGAGTCCCCATCCCTGGAGAGTCTTCAATGATGTGTAGATGTGGTGCTGAGGAACACAGTTTAGTGGTGGACATGGCAGTGCTGGGTTAACTGTTGGTCTCGATGATCGTAAAGGTCTTTTCCAACCAAAACAATTCTATGATTCCTAAAAGCAAGAATTGCCCCTTCTTGCCACTACTTCTTTGGATGGACAGCTGCCTTCAGTCTGTTGCTTTCCAAACAAACACCCTTTTCCACTTTAAAGCTGGCATCCTATTTAACTTTCACCAAGGGTGGCTGAAGCCAAGGAAAAGGGAGAGGACCCACAGTGAAGCCCCAGGGCTCTGGCTCAAACACAAAGTCTTCTTGAGCCACAGTAATGTTTTTTCTATCCTGGGATGCACTGGGAGTGTGATGCACAGATAGGCAGTCTATGGAGGAAATGGTGGATCATGAAGAAAATTAGAGCCAAGGACCCTCCTGAAGCCAGAGTAATGAATTGTGGAGTCCTGTTCTGAAGGCTTTACCCTTCTTCAGGGGACCACCCAGGTACAAGCAGGCTCTCAGTGCCCTGGGACAGGATCTTGTCCAAGACTAAGGCTTTCTAGAGGCAACATAAATCTCGGACTGGCTTAAGCTCATAGAATCAGAGATGCTTTCCTGTGGGACAAGGCTGACTATTAAATGTTTCCAGTAAATCAACATAAGGCATTAATATATTCTGTCTTTCCTGGTTTATGAGAGCACGCTGCATGGTTGCAGCCACAGCGTAGCTGCCCTGATGTCTGGAGTACCCCTACTCATCCCATTCCCCACAGACCCTGGATGTGCCCGCCCTGGTATGAAGGCTCAGAGGGTTCAATGGCGTGGATGTAGCCAGATTCTGCCTGCTGGCCTCAGGGCAAGAGAAGGACCCTGAAATGTTTAGTTAATTACTTTATGTGAGGCCCTAGAGACTGAAACAAAACTCAGTGTGAAAAATAATTCCTTTTCTTGGCCCAATAAATGACACAGGCCCTAAAACTTCTCATTCCTCACCTAATGCTTCTGCTCTGTAAACACTGTGTAAGGAAAGTACTTGTTTGCACTCGGGAGCACGTGGGGATTCTATGATTTGACACGAATAATTCATGGGAATGTTTGCTCCCACAACGGTGCACTGCAAGGAGGAGATGAAATGAGACAGATCATTTGAATTCCCCCTCGCCGTGGCTGTGTATGAAGGCTTGCACGCAGATGTTGAGAGCACCCACAGCAGTAAGCTATTTATTGATATCATAACCACTTCTAATCCAGTGTGGATTCTAGGGCAATGAGGAAAGAAAAACAGTTACACAACAGGACAAAGCTATGACCAAATGGAGGCAGAGTGATCTCACAAATATGACCATGGGCAAAGTACCCAAAGTACCCTGTTTTCTGACATTATAGCTATGCTTGTCTGAGGGCTAGACCCCTGATGATGATGGCTTCAGAATAGAAACCAGTGTAATGACCCTAAAATGTGTACTATGGGCCAGGGATGCTGGGGCATAGCCATGGTGGAGTGCATATACAGTCCTACCTATTTCTCTGTTTCTGTTACCCCTCCAGTGCAGCATGGCTCAGCAATTGAAATTCTAAGTTGTCTTGATAGGACTTGACACTTATTTTTTGTTTTTTAAAAAAAAGCTTTAACAACTAAAACCACTGTTTTATTTTTGGTTGCCATTTTTATTGGTGTTTGTCACTTCTGACACTCTAAACCTCAACCCCACTATGCTCTAGTCTGAAGAAGAGGAGGCTGAGGGGAGACCTTCTTCCTCTCTACAACTACCTGAAAGGAAGTTAATGAGAGGTTGGTGCCAGTCTCTTCTCACGAGTAACAAGTGATACAACAAGAGGAAACAGTCTCAAGTTATGCCAAGGAAGGTTTAGGTTGGACATTAGGAAAAATTTCTTCACTGTAAGGGTTGTGAAGTCCTGGAACAGACTGCACAGGGAAATGATGGAGTCCCCATCCCTGGACATGTATAAATGTCGTATAGATGTGGTGCTGAGGGACATAGTTTAGTGGTGGGATTGGCAGTGTTAGGTTAATGATTGGACTCAGGGATCCTAAAGGCCTTTTCCAACCTAAATGATTCTGTGATTCTTCCTTGCCTGTCTCTCCCCTGCAGATCTGACAATTAGAACTTCTGGATAGTTAGAGAGCTTGGGTCACTTGGAGGCCAAAACTGATCAGATTGATGAGTAACTAAATGAGACAGGGCTGATTTTGGCAAGGCAAAATCCTAAATTTACTGGTGCTTATCAACTGAAATCAAATCCATCCATGCCTAATCTTAAACTCTTCAGATTTGGGAATCCCACTGAATAAACTGTACAGTATAAATCTTTGCATCACTGCTATGGTTCAAATCCATCCCTCAGAGTAAAGGAGCTTTGGGTGGCTGATGGAAAAAGAATTGATGGCCAGAGGCCATCCAGAGGCCAAATCTCAAAAAAAGAAAAAAAAAAAAAAAGGTAGTAGCAGTCTCTGCTTAAATAGGCATTAAATGTATTTGTCTTCATGTGTTTACTCACACACATAGACATGGAGTTGTAATCTGGGCACACCTTCCTTTCTTGACAGTCCATAGAAGTACCTGGACTGGTTTATCAGCCTCATCTATGACCACTTTAACAGGTCTTGGAGGGGACCTGCCTGGGTGACCCAAAGGCAGTTGATAGAGGATGACAGTGACACTGGAGGTGGTCGTATCAGAGGGGGCTTTTCTCCTCCCTCCTGGTCATGCACAAAGAAGGATGGCACAGGGGCAAGAATGCATTTGTGCTGGGCTATTCTTTTGGCAGTGAACCATCACTGAACTTCATGACTCACCCAGATTCCTGATGTGCACCTTCCCTGATGGCTGAGACAAGACAGCATCGGTGGGAAATCAAGGGTCAAGTTTTGGCTCTTCCACAAGCTCCCTCTGTGACCGCAGGCGATTTATTGCATCTCTCAATGCCTCAGTCCCCTGTTGTTAATAACACATCCTTTCCTTTGCTGTGTTTCTGTCCTTGTCAGTTTAGATTGTAAATCCTTTAGGGCAAGAACTGTCTCTTACTGTGCACTTGCACTGGACTCGGTACAATCAAACTCTGATCTCAGCAGAAGCCTTTTAACATTGGAATAGTGTAAATAACAGTGATACCTGGGAGCCAGGACTCATGGCTTCTGTGCCCAGGTCTCTCAGCCCTCTATTACACCCAGGAACAAGTTACTTCACCCCTTGTTAGAATAAAGCATCTCTAAAATAGTGGTCAGAACAGGAGAGAAAACAGGATCTATTCATGAATAACTTCAGTGCGGGGTGAATGTGGTGCAGGAGATGAGTAATTAGGTGTGAATAACTAACATGAATTAGCTTTGGCTTCAGACGGAACTGATCACTAGTCCTCAGGAAAAGAAAATGAAAGAGGTCGCACTTACTCATAGGGCTGATCCAGTACTGGAGCTAAAAAGGCTTTGTGGACACTCGTGGTTCTACTGCACAACCACCATCCTGCTCCCTCATGCTTCCCAACCTTCTTCATTTGCTGCTTTAATTATCAGAGCTGTTCACAGAGATGTATTCTTCCCGTGTACCACTCTTCTGCTGCCTACAAACCTACTGAGTGAGCTTCAAAACCTCCTTTATATGCTGCTGCTTCTCTTTTCTAAGCACTGAACAGTGACATCTTTGTCAAAGGGCATAGCTGGTGACAGGAGGACGAGCAGCCCTGGAGGTTGCAAGGACAGAGGGTCCCGGTAGTTGTGGCTTGCAGGGACACGCAGACTCTGCTGTCAGTCTCACAGTGAGGGATTCTTCCAACCGGTGCATGCAGTGGGCAGCAGGGCCAGGGAAGGGCAAGATCTCCAGGCATGAGGTGAATAAACTGGATGGCTCCCCGTGGGCAAAGCGTGGATGGAGAAATTAATAACATGAGGAGGAGGAGAGCCTGCTTTCTTGCCTGTGGCAGGATGGAGTTGGCCTGACTTGGTGGCCTGTTATTGTTGAGATTCCCCCTCTGGGCTGTGACCCAAGAGTACCATTCAGTTGTCCAAATCAGACACTGAGCACCATTCAAGATGCTGTGGATGTCTCAGTGCACAACCAGCTCTGGGTCTAGAAGGGCACAGGTCTTCTGTATGGCTTGTCTAACCTGACAGCATTCCGTGGATATCTCTGAAAGAGTCCCAGATGCCTGTGAGCCTTGTCCCTGGTCTCCAGCTCCTTCGCAAATGCCTCAGAGAAGCCAGCTGGAGGATTATGCATTGGATTGTCCTTCCTGGGGTCTTTCATTGAAAGACAAGACTACTCCTCTGGATAGGGAAGGACATGGAAGCTATGGGACAGGGTCTAATCTAGACGAGAGCTATTCATGGCATGTGTCATCTTTCCAAAGCTGTGTATTTACTTCAAAAAGAAAAAGGAGACCAAGTTCAGAGATGGCTGGAACACAGAATATCCCAGCCAGCTCTGGGAGCTCCTACTCTGTCTGCCAGATGGGAGTGCATTCCATTTTAGTGTGAGCTTCACTTCCCACAGGAAAATCCTTTCCTACCTGTTAGCATAGTCCCTGGCACTGCCCCAGTCTCCATGTTCCCAAAGTCTTTTCCATAGGGAAATATGTGCATCCAACACAAGTGAATCCTCAAAATGTCATATCAAAATGATGGCAAGAAGATGAGAGGCATCTGATAGGAAAGTGATGCCAAGGAGATGGCAGACATCTGGTATCAGCCATCAGATCTCAGCTAGTTGTCTGGACCCTTCTGTAGTTGAGGGAAGGAGACAGGAAATCTGTAGGAGGTGTTGTAGACACATATCTTGCAATGGGATGAATGGCTTTCTGGAAATCTCTCTTTCTTTCCATTGATAAAAGATGGAACTGAAATGATGGGTTTAAATTAGCTTCCCCACTTTGGGACAGCTGAAGTAAGGAAATAAACCCCATTCAAGGACCCCTGGGTGTACTTCTGTGGCTCCAGAAATGATTTTTGGACATATGAACTTGAGCTTCAACAAAAAGCTACAAACAGCTGGAACAAACTCTTACTGCATCTAGGGTCACCCCAGAGGCTTGGGGGTGTCAGAGAGGGAAACATTTGACAGAAAACATTCCTTATAGCCCAGAAAAATAAAGGTTGTGTGAGAAAAGAAAGAGAAAAGGAATTCATTCAAAAATCTACCTGAAGAGGCATAGGGTCAGAGTCTGACTTTTAGCTGCTATCTCAGGAGGCAGGGCATGAAGGCACGGGGCAGGGGAGTAGAAGCTGGAGGCTTAGTTCCCTCCATAGCCTGAAGATGACTCAAGTCTTCAGCATCCTCTTTCCAACAGGGTGTCCACATGAGACAGCATTTGTAACCCAGCCCGTTGGCACCCAGCCATCCCATGTGGCTGAGGAAGCGTTTCCGGCTGCAGGGAATTGAGCCTCAGCATTATCCTCTGCAGGCCACACTTCAAGCCAGCAGACAAGAGTCTTCCTAACATGCTGCTGTGTCTCAGGAGATGTTTAAGTGTTAGATATCCTGCACTGCAGCCCCAACACAGGAATCTGAGCACTTTGTCTCCTTGGTTGGCTCAGGGAAGTTAATGGGTTCACCTGAGGTGTTCAATGGCCAAGGTCAAGCCCATCCTTCACATCTAGCAAACAAGGGATTTGAAGCCACAAGAAGGTGTTTGAAGCAACAAGAAGGGATTTGAACCTACAAGAAGGAATTTGAACCTGTAAGAAGAGATTAGAACCCATAAGAAGGGATCTGAACCCACATGGGCACTCTCCTGGGTGGCAAGAGAGGGCACAGGGACTGTTCTTACTTGAGTGTTGAGGTCTGTGACAACATGTTTGAGGCAGGGAGAGTGGAAGAGGATTAGGAGAAATTCCTTCCCTAAAAGGGTTGTCAAGCACCAGAACAGGGTACCCAGGGAAGTGGTGGAGTCACCATCTCCAGAGGTATTTAAAAACTGTGTAGGTGTGGTGCTGAGGGACATGATTTAGTGGTGGACTTGGCAGTGCTGGGTTAATGGTTGGACTCAATGATCTTAAAGGTCTTTTCCAACCAAAACGATTCCATAATTCTATAAGACCGGAACCCTGAGGTTCAGGAATTTCTTCCAGACCCATTCCAGCAGGCAGCTGTACCACTTTTCCCGGCCAGTTCTGCAGCGTCTGACAGACAGCCTGAGCTTACCCAACCACTCTGCCTACATGCCTTACTTCTCAGGAGGAAAACTTCCCTTCCATGTTCCCCATTGCCTAGGATCCTTGCCTCACTGCATGAGGTTCAGTCCTTCCTTCAGGAGACAACGCTCTCCAAGATCAGGAAGAAATAGAGGAGCCAAGGCGAGGGTTTTGGAGACAGTGTGCAATACCAGCAGGGAAAGGTGGCATGTTTGCACTTCAGAGAGGCATTTGGGCAGTAAATGACAGAGCCTCTGAATTATTCCCCAGGAGGGGGAGAGGGTGTGAGCACAGAAGGGGAAAATCCATTCATTCATTACAGAAATCAATAGCCCCCACGTGTCATTTAAGCTGGCCTTCCCCTGGAGAAGTGCAAGATGGAAGAGACCTCAACTGCTTTGCTGATGAGAGCAGAATCTCTGCCTGGGCTCAGCCAGAGGAAGGTGCCTAAAGAAATTATTCAGTGGTGACTCCTGAGTCACGTCTAGATCGATGTGTTCAGCAATTTGTTGGTGCTTCTGGGATATATCTCGTCTAAGCATTTACGATAGTCAATGTTAATGCAAGCATTCTCTGTGCTGGGTTGGCTGTGTCAGGCATGGAAGAGGCATTCAGCTGGGCTGGGGAAGCGTTCTGAGCAGTAGGAGGTCGAAAGGATATGTGTGAAAATGAAAGGCTTCATTTTCTCTTGTGTTAGGCAGGCACCTTGTGCTACAGGAAGGAGACAAGGAGACCATCCAGCAGGGACAACGAGACAAGGACCTTCTGGATTGGCAATTAGATGAGATCATAGAATCATAGAATTGTTTCGGTTGGAAATGTTCTTCAAGATCATTGAATCTGCTAACCCAGCACTTCCAAGTCACAACTAAACCATGTCCCTCAGCACCACATCTCAATGGCTTTTCAATACCTCCACAGATGGAGACTCCACTCCCCTGGGCAGCCTGGGCCAGGCCTTGGCAACCCTTTTGGAGGAGAAATGGTTTCTTATGTCCAACCTAAACCTCCCTTGGTGCAACTTGAGGCCGTTTCCTCTTGCCCTATTTCTTGTTCCTTTGGAAAAGAGATCAATCTCCACCTGGTTCCAACCTCCTGTCAGGGAGCTGTAGAGAGCGAGAAGATCTCCCATGAGCTTTCTTTTCTCCAGGCTCAACACCCCCAGGTCCCTCAGCCACTCCTCACTAGACTTGTGCTCTAGACCCTTCCCCATTTTCGTTGCCCTTCTCTGGACACGCTCCAGCCCCTCAATGTCCTTCTTGTAGTGAGGGGCCCGAATCTGAACCCAGTATTTGAGGTGTGGCTTCCCCAGTACCAAGTACAGTGGCATAATCACTTCCCTAGTCCTACTGGCCACACCAGTGCTGATCCAATCCAGGATGCTGGTGGCCTTCGTGGCCACCTGGGCACACAGTGGCTCATATTCAGGTGGCTGATCATCATAGGTCAGATGGTCATTATAGGTCACTTCCAACTGAAATCTATTATTCTATTCTATTCTATTCTATTCTATTCTATTCTATTCTATTCTATTCTATTCTATTCTATCATATGTTCTTCTAATTAAAAAACACCAACCCCCCACCGATTTCCCCCACTAGCTCGAGGACAGTCACTTAACCTCTTTGTCTCCATTTCTGCACCTAACTGTGCATGAACATCAGTCCCTTGGGCTGGGCTACAGGATCCTTTACCTCACAGCCCTGATGCTGTTCACTGGTAGAAAGCTCCTGTGACCACATTTGTGTCGCTTGGATAAATTGTCCGCTGGCACAAGAAGACTTAGCTGTACCCAGAGGGCAGTGAAGCGAGGACGTGGTCAGGTGGCATCACTTTTATTAAGCTCCAAGCAGAAAGCTCCTTTTAAATTAGTAGAGGAGGAAAAAGGAAAAAATACTGTAATACTGGCTAATACTGTGCCTGGGCTTTCTTCTTCTGACCATGACCACTGGAACGTAGTCCTCTTTGTCATGTTATTTAGAGTTAGTCTTAATTAGGAGTTGCCTATTAAATGAAACATCTGCAAGTGCAGCCACCCATAGGCTCCTGCGTAGCTTGACTTGCTTCATTATATTATATCCTTACTAGGAGCCCCTGAGCCCCCAGCAGCTGGCATAAATACTGCAAGTAGGCAAAGCTGCTGGCAGCCTTGTGGTTTATCACAGGTCTGGGAGGAGACTTGTGAAATAACTGCAAGTAAAGCAGAGAAGGATGCTTATGTGAACTTACAAAGCATGCTGAGGGGGAAAGGGGTGTTTCTGCAGGGATCAGCATAAAAACGCTGAGGTAAGGGCTCCTATACCTTCCAAAAAGTGCTGTGTCTCCTCTCGATGGCTTACTACATCCTTAATCATAGAATCATAGAGTAGTTTGAGTTGGAAGGGACCTTTAAAGGTCATCCAGTCCAACCCCCCTGCACTGAGCAGGGACATCTGAAACTAGAGCAGGTTGCTCAGAGCCCTGGCCAACCTCACCTGGAAGGTTTCCAGGGAGGGGGCTTCAACTACATCTCTGGGCAACTTGAGTCAATGTTTCACCACCTTCATCAGAAAAAAAAATCTTCTTTATATCTAGTCTAGTATATCTAGTCTAAATCTCCCCTCTTTCAGTTTAAAACCATTATCCCTCGTCCTGTCACAACACGACCTGCTCAAAAAGTCTATCCCCATCTTTCTTATAGGCCCCCTTGATGTACTGAAAAGCCTTGTGGCCTTTGAAAAGCCACTGCGCGTGGCTGGGTGGACTCATTTGATTCTCTTATACCCAATGCCTCAAAACCCCCCCAGGAGACTGCGGTGGCCGGATGCAGCTCAGCGTGTGCGTGTTTGCAAGGCTGCTGCCGCTGCACTTACAGCCCCCTTAAAGAACAGAGTACATACGCGTGTCGGAACCCGCCAGTACATTTCCTCTGGCCAGGAATAGCTGATGAGTAACACAAAGCAGCAGAGATAATAAATATTAAAGAGCTGGAAAATGTGAAAGTGCACGGGCAGCGGGGCTGACACGCACCGTGGGTGTGAAGTGCAGAGATCATCTGCGTGCACCTTGTGCAGGCATCGCTTTTCATCCCTTCATGAAGGAGGAAGTGTAGAAATAAACGTTGCAATTATTTTCTGTTAATAGTGTGTTGGAAGGCATTGTGCGTTTCAGCGAGCTTGTGATCTCATGCCCCATCATACCCTAGTGAGGTGGGAGTTGGTCTCTCTTCCATTTAACAAGCCATAGGACAAGAGGAAATGGCCTCAAATTGCTCCAGGGGAGGTTTAAGTTGGACATTAGGAAAGATTTGTTCCCCAAAAGGGTTGTGAAGCCCAGGCTGCCCAAGGAAGTGGTGGAATCACCATCTTTGAAGGTATTTACAAAGACCTGTAGAAGTGGTGTTGAGGGATGTGGTTTAGTGATGACCTGGCAGTGCTGGGTTAATGATGTTAATGTTTGGACTTGATGATCTTAAAGGTCTCTTCCAACTACAATGATTCTATGATTCTTTTGCTGGCCTCATCCCCTTCGTGGGCCCTTTATGGGTCCAAGCAATGATTTTCCTGGTGTGGTATGTCTGGACCAGTGGACACACAACCAGTGGGAGGAAGGAGATGTGACACCAAGCATCTGAGGAGCCTGTGTGGTGATGGGGTCTTGTTTCCTAGGAGATTGCGTGGCTAAAAGATTGCAAATTCAGATTAAGCATGTCATGGTGGGTACACTGAAGATGACACATGGTGGTTCATGAATGGCATCCCTCTTGGCCATCAGAAAAGGTCACTGTGGTTGTGACATCAACTCTTGTCTCCTGCAAGCACTGTAAACTCCTCTCTATTACTCTCAGCCTGTAGTGTAGCTGTTTACCAGCAAGAATTGATGGTAGGGGAAGTCAGACGTCATTTCTGTGCTGGAGTTTCCTTCCAGTCCCCAGCTGATACCAAAGATCCCTGCTCCTCCCGACAGATATAATTATGTAAGTGCCAAGGGGAAAGACTCCCTCCCCCCTCAATTCTTCCTTCACCTGAGTAGAGCCAAAAGAGCCATGAAGACCCTTCTACCCCCCTTTCTGGTCTGTATCAAGGTGCAGCTGGATGGGGCTGACTGTGGCGAGATGATAAGGGTTAAACTCTTTCCTGGCAGGCTGGGAGGACACGCAGTGTGATTTCTCAGAGCACCCGGAGAGGAAGGCAGGCCCTTGCTAATGTATGCGCAGCTTCTGCGAAACTAAAAATAGCCGGGATCTGAAGCTGTTCTTCCAGGATTTCACAGGCACTCACCCAATTTTTAGCTCCTTCTTCTCAAATGGATGGTAAAACGAAGGCGACAGTCTCAACCCTCGTGCAAAGCCACCATGTCGGGAGCCTTGCTCCAAGGATGCCTTTGACCCCTGCAGCACAGACAAGCTGGGGACGTGCTGCTGTCCCAGGTCTGCGACAGTCCCTTGCAAGGCTGGGGTGGACCCCAGCATCCCTGGTCACTGCTAAGCAGTGCCCAGAGAATTTGCTGGTCCCAGGGAGCCCTGAAGCTTTGGTGTGTGCTGGGAAGGGGATGCAAGCAACAGGGAGAGCATGCTGCAGCCAACAGCAAGCCTACAGCTCTGACCCTGGCAGTTCTGCAGCAGACAGAAGCGTTTTTTTCAGCCTCATGAGGTCCTCAGCTATCAGCTCCTCTTTTTCTAGGCAGGGTCCTCTGCTCCTAAACTGCTCTTGGCTGGTGTTTTTCTGGTGTTCTTCTGGCGTGCTGTTAAAAATCCCCTCTCACTGGCAAAGTCTCTCCTGGAACATCTGCACCCTCAGCTCTACAAAGCCACATCCTTGGGGGTTAGGAGAGGCTTTACAGTACAGAAAAGTCTTGTCTAGTGATTTTAGGTCCTGCTTCAGCATCAGTGACCTTGACGGCCAGGGAGAAAGACTGCAAATTCAGTGAATACTATCCTAGAATCCATATCAGTTCCCTGATCTCCCAGTGGGAGGCACGACACCCTCATCTTCCCCAGCAGCCAGAGCCTAGGAACAGGACATGTTTCCCTCTGTGTGAGGGCACCAGCTCGCAGTCATGTACCTCTTTGGCTCTGAGGTCCACATCATTTAGTCTGCAGGCAACTTGCTGTCTCTATTCAGATCTTTGGCCTTGCTACCCAAAACTGGTTTGTTAAATCACTGAGAAGGTGGAAAACCCATGGAAGACAAAACCATCACACTGTGTCTCTATCTCCAGGAGACTCACAGCTCATTAAAGCCGTTGCTTTCCCCTCTGCTCCCCTGCGTCCTCCACCAAGGGATCTTGGAAGCCTGCAGACAGCTGTGAGGAGACAAAGATGTGTCCCTGTCTTTGACTGGCCTCCCAGAGCAATGAAAACTTCTCTCTTGAGGTATCCTGTGGCTCTGTTGAGTCCATGTGATGCCACATCACCTCCAAGACCATCTGCGATGAGTACTGCAGTATGACCCATCCTTTAGAAAGGACAAGGTGACTATTCCCCTGTGTCCCTCTAGTATCATGCCCTTGAGTACTTACATTTTGGGAGCCCTCTGGCATTTCTCTGGATTTGCCCTGAAACTGCTCTTGCTTGGAGCCACGACAAGTCAATCAAAAGCCTTCCACTTACTTCCAAGGCCTTGGGCCACACCTGTTCCTGTATGGCTTGCTGGACTGGGACCAGTTTCACTTCCAAAAGAAGAGCCCTGACATTACACCCTATTAGCTCAAAGACACTCCAAGTAAAATTTATTCTGAATTCCACTTCATTCTTTCTGTGTAAAGTCATTTAACAGCTTTGATTTAAAACAGAAGGCTTTGCCGGAGGCGATAGCACTAGGTGTCAGAGTATACTTTAAGTAAATAAGCATGAGCAAAATTGGAAGGGGAGTGGGTCTTTGAGTATTCATAACTAATTTGGGGGGGAATCTGTGATACAAGAGGGCATTTGGCTCAGTGCTAGGACGTGAGACCATCCCACATGCGAGAGATGCAGTGACATGTCTCTGCAGCACCCATCATGTTGATACCCTCTCCAGCAGCCCCTGCTACCCTGCCTGCCCCTTTACTCAGCATGGAGAGGCTTCCCATATGAAAGTCAAAAAAGGGCTTTCATACCCTGGTGCCAAAGAGGTCTTTGGGTGTTGTTTTGTTGGGTATTTTTTGTCTTAGGACTCTACACCACACAAAATAATTGCCAAGTAAAAACATAAACACAATTTCTATGAGCCTGGCTTGAAACTGTAGTAGCTCCTACTATAAAGCTGTTCTGTGATTCCATATTGATTTACTGAGCGAAGGTCTGGAAACAGGATTCTACAGCCTGGATATCCAGGGAAATCCCTCAGCCCATGGGATGCAGGTGAAGAGAGGCTGCCTGGGCAGAGCTGCTTGCAAAATTGAGGTTGTAGTTAAGATAACAATGACACATTCATGACTGTGTTTGCAAATAAAGAAATGCTCGCCAGGCTCTGGCTGAGCACCAGTATTTCAGTAACAACTCAGATTTGGGAAACTTTGAAAATTAATGCCAGAAAGCAGGGCGGTTTAGGGCCAGCACTGCCTTGTGTTTTGCTTCTCTTCTCAGTGTGATCTTTCAGTGTGTGAGTCAGAGACAACAACTCTGCATCTAGGAAAGGAGAATAATCACAAAGATGAATCCCAGAAACATCTCCCAGATTGAGCAAAACAGGTACAGGCAGCTCACACATTTTTAGTCTCTGGAGCTCTAGATGCAGTGATACCCTTGCCCCAGTTTTCTGCCCCATGCATCTGCTGGAGGTTATGACCCTGGTAGCTGTCAGAGAGATGAAATACACACCTGCAGCTCTGCCATGTGGTCTTGTAGTCCCAAATACCTGCTTCAACCATCAGTAAATTGGGAATTGAACAAAGGCCATGAACGATGCCCTGGAAGAGATGATATAGTTGTATCAGCACTGGTGAAGGTGCACCTTGCATCCTGGGTTCAGTTTTGGGCTCTTGAGTTCAAGAAGGACATTGAGTGGCTGGAGTGTGTCCAGAGAAGGGCAATGGAGCTGGAGAAGGGTCTAGAGCACAAGTGTGGTGAGGAGCGGCTGAGGGACCTGGAGTTACTGAGTCTGGAGAAAAGGAAACTCAGGGGAGACCTTCTCTCTCTTCACAACTGCCTGAAAGGAGATTGGAGCCAGGTGAGGTTGGTCTCTTCTCCCAAGGAACAAACAGTAGGCCAAGAGAAAATGGCCTCAAGTTGCACCAGGGGAGGTTTAGGTTTAGTGTTAGGAACAATTTCTTCCCTACAAGGGTCATGAAGGCCTGGCCCCAACTGCCCAGGGCAGTGATGGAGTCCCCATGATCCCTGGAGGGGTTTCAAAGCCGTGGAGCTGTGGTGCTGAGGTACGTGGTTTAGTGGTGGCCAACCAAAATGATTCTATCATTTTGTGTCCCATTTGGCTGGCATTGCAACCAAAGCAATAATTTCAGAGGAGCTGGGAACATGACTATGAAATTATCAGTCACAGCTCCCTGGTTTGTGTATCAGAGCCCCCAGATTATCAGCCACAGGTTAAATCAGACTGCGAACATCAAAACTGCAGGAACTGGAATCTAAGATCCTGCAGCATCATTATTTTGTTGTCTCTTTCCAACTATTTGATGGAATTGACTGTTTTCAAGGAGCAGTTGATTTGCAGACTTTCTTTAAATAGTGAAAATGATCTCAGGTTGAAAATCATTTCTGCAATGATTGTGCTTAAGTGCTGGAACAGGTTGCCCAGAGAGGTTGTGGAGTCTCCATCCTCGGAGATTTTCAAAGCTCAGCTGCACAAGGCCATGACCAATCTTCTCTAACTCCAGTGTTAGAGGGGAGGCTTGCTCCAGAGACCTCGAGACTTCCCTTCCAACCTGAATTATTCTATCACTCTATGATCCTCCCCAATGTACTGTTTACAAAATAAATTAGATGCCTCTTCTGTGGTTGGTTTATAGTAAAGCCATCTGTGCTTTCAAACAGCTTTAAATTAGCTTGGAATATGAAATTATCAGTTTCTTGTGCGCAGCAGAAGACAGGCGCTGTCATTCTTTCTAGTAGATATTTCAACTGCAAGCAGTATTTCACAAAAAGACAGACTTTCTAATATAAATGGACATTCAAGCATCACCCTCTCTCAAATACATGCATTTAAAGAATACAGTTTTGAATTCACACAAAGACCAGTATTTTCCCCAAAGTGGTGGTTATCATGTGTATGAACTAGGGGTGTTCAGAAAGTTTGACTTGACTTCACCCTTTGGCTTTAAAGGGAGCAGATCTTGGCTAATGCTTTTGAGAATCTCACTCTCAGAGAAGTTTTCAGGCAGGGATAAGGGAATAAGAAGCCAACAGGAACACCTGGGTGCTAGAAAACATGAGAAGAGATTGAAGAAGGCACCAGTGCAGTTAACTCAAAACTATTAATATAGGCTAAGTAATCAAATGTTTTTTCACATTGATGAAATTACGGTTGTGTAATCTTGCTGTAAGTGACTCCTAAATCTCATCCTGGATCACAGTGATCTTGTGATAATTTAGAAGGTGGATAAAGTCTCATATTGAAGTTCCAGGTTGAGCACTGTGATGACAACTCTGTGTCTGAAGAAAGTGTCCTCCGTGACCTGCTAGCCTACAGAACTCATTAATGATGTCATGCTGCATGTTTAAGCTTTTTAAGTGTCTCCAAGGCATGGAATAAGCTTGTTTTGTGTTCAGCAACATTCTTCTCCAATAAGAAAAACAGGGCATGGAATGGAGATTATTAACTGTTTAACAGGAGCTGATAGAAGCACTTAACTAAATAGTTGTCCCTGTAGTGTCCCTAATAAGGGATAGCTGAAGCACGTTTACTGGACAGGAGAGGGCAGAAACTGCTACATTTAATAAACACACTCCTCGCTGCATTTTATTCATTCTTAGGTATAACCCATATCAAGAAATGCCAGAAGTGGCAAGATTTGAGAAAGCTCCGAGAATTCAAAATCTGAAAATCAAGGCCTATCAAAATGATGAAAGATTTAGTAATATGCGGTTCAGGTGATGTATGAGGATGCTCGATTGAAGGATGGGTTTGTGCACTGCTTGGTTAACTCTATAAGAATTATTAAGGTGCTCTTTTTTTGCTTTTGAGGTGGCAAGTGATCTTTCCCAGTCTAGCAATGATCCCCAGCATGGTTTTGTTCCAACACAACTAGCAGTGGTATAAATAAGTCCTGCACACCCTTCAAGGATTAGCCCAGGCAGTTTGCATACAGCACCTTATTCTGGAGGAGTGTGATGCCACAGAAGCAGACAGATGAAGCTGTGGTGCACTGGCACCTGGATGGGGCCCAATAGCTACTACTTTGATACTCAGACTAGGAACAATGATTATCCATCTGTGAATCCTTATCACTAACCCACAACGTTATAACAAAGGGGAAAAAATCCCTAACAAATGTTGATATTGAGCTCATTAATTGTGGTGGCAACTGTAAGTTTGATTTTGATTTTTTTAATAGGCAGTGTTTTACTTTCATGCTCCCCTGTTACTTGAGCGTTGCATCTTATATTCCTTTTATATCTGTTAGAATGAAAATAATTCATTAAAATTAAAGAAGTGGGCCAAAGCCGCAGCTGGTGTAAATTACTAGAGCCCTGTGGATGCCAGCTTGCTCCAGCTGAGATCTGGCCTTACATAACCTCGTTTTAAGGGTACGTTCAGGCAGCCTCCGCTGCAAGCCTTCCAGCTGAGCAGTTACACATGTCCTCATTTCCTCCTTTCCAAGGAGTGGGCTTTTAAACTGTAAACACCCTCCAGTGCATAAGGATAATGGCCCCTTGCAAGAGTTAGCAGGAGGTCCAGTGGAAGAGATAGCAGGAGGACGAGCCATCAGCTGAATAATGTGCCCCATCCCACTGCTTTTCTTCCAGGAGTGAGCACCAGGGAGAAGGTTAGTGGGACAGAATGGTGATGGAGATGGTTCCCCTCCATATGGTGTGCGTTGCTACCATGACACCTAAGATATATCGATGCTTCTGTAGTGCTCGGGCAAAGTAGGGTTGTCTGGAGAGAAGCAGAGGAGGTTAATAAGAAGGGTGCTGTACCTATTGCCCTCCTGGTCTTGATGCCCAAGGGGCATGTAAGGTGCTACAAGCATTAGTGCAACCTGCTCATCAGATTTAATTTTCTGAGCTCCTTCTTTCACTAGAGATCTGTTTCTGGTTTCTCAAGAGTGTTCTGCCATTTTTTAAGCTAAGGTTCCTTTCTCTCAATGCTGAAGTAGGCTTGGCTGTGCTTGACTGAGAGGAGTTTTCCAGTCTGGAGTTGTTTGGAGTGGGCTGAGTCCCTCAAATCCTATTCCTTTCTGTCTTTACATACACCTGTACTAGCAAACTAGGCAATTTCAAGGCCTCCTCATGGGCCCTGTAGCTTCATCATACTGCTAAATTGTTAGTATAATCACTAGATTGTTCAAGGCTTACTAACGCTCTCCCAAGTAATCCTAGAATCCTAAAATCATTGAATTGTTTATGAACTTTTAAGATCATTGAGTCCAACCATTAACCCAGCACTGCCAGGTCACCACTAAACCATGTCCTTCAGCACCTTATCTCCACAGCTTTGAAACCCCTCCAGGGATGGAATCATAACCATAACCTGGGCAGGGTTCGGGACTCTGTAGGGTCCAGGTATTGTTCTCAATACTGAGTACGAAGGCAGCTACCTGCTTTTGAAGGATGAGAGAGTTCATTTCTGTGGGCAGTCTTGGCCCACTGGCCAAGCAATCATGCCCCTGTCCTTTGTTGACTATTGTAGATATAGTCTGGGACTCCTGACCTTGGTCAGCTTGTGGTTGTGTGGGACAGAACTCTTCTCCATATATAGCCCAGGATCTGTACTGACATGCCTTTTTGTGCTCCTGCAACCATCTTACACATCAGCAACCCCTTCATATCAAGCCAGCCTATTGCCTGAGGCATCCTCCTACACTTTCTGCTGGTGAGATTCAGAGCCACCTCTGTAAATCGTACAGTGCCAAGGCACAGGCACGATCCTGTAATAGTTCAGCCTGTTCAATTGTCAGCACAGTCTCTGGCAGTTTTGGCCAAGGCCATCTAGCATGGACATGGCCACGTGGAGTACAGTCATGCCAGCTGGACAAGGACAATGGCTGGTCTTTGGTCTGCTTTGTTTAATGGTATAGACAGAACCTCTGACTCCATAATCCCATCTCTGGACATTTCTGCTACAGTCTTTGCTGAGACAGCTGAGCAGTCTCTGTCATCCACATAAAGCATTATTTTACGTAGCCTTTAGGGTGGGTTGTAGGTTTTTTGACAGTAGGAGCATGTCCTCTTTTCCCTCCTGATGGCATCCTGCAGCTCTCTCCATAGGTTATTTGACTACATTTCTGGAGCTGATGGCTTTGGCTCCTTCAAAATGCGCTTTGGCGCAGGGACAGCAGTGACTTTGCTCCACGCCGTTTGTGTGCTACTGCGACATACGTAGTAAATAAGCATGAGGGTAATTATACCAACAGGAATTCTGGGAACCCTGCCAGAACAGAGGGGACAGCCAATCCTTTGTGCATTTAAAGAAAATCGCGCCGAATCCCCCTCCCAACCCCAAATTAGTTCTATCTCTTGAAGCCATGATGGGACTTGGAACTAAAAATACACACGCACACACACAAATACACACACTCGTATATAAAAATAGCCAGCATTTGCAAAATAAAAAGCCCAAAGTTAGGCTCCTGTATCCAAAATTAAGCTCTTAAATAAATAAATTAGCCTGATTTTCAAAAGCACCGAGCAGTGAATGGTTTTCACTGACATAAGAGGAAGCACTGTGTTGCTAAAGATTGAAGATCAGGCCTGAATATGGATTTGAAAGTCTAATTATAGAATCCTGTTTGCTACCAGCTTGACCGAGAACAACAAATTTCGGGTGAAATGACATTGATTTTTATTTTTTTTTCTTCACAGTTTGTCTACACTTAACCAGTTTCAGTAAAGGTAGGAAAAACCCCTCAAACTAGGTTTGCTCATGCACTGTTCCTTTGGTAGGCTGTGACCTTTTGGTGGCCAATATTATGCCAAGGGATTCCCGAGGTCACAATCCCATGTAGCGTTTGGACAGGGGCAGATTTGTCCTTCTGGGTCTTCCAGCACAGATCAGAGTAGGCAGGGCTGAGCTTTATGTTCTCAAGAAAGTATGACACAGAATGATAGAATCACAGAATGGTTTGGGTTGGAAAGGATCTTTGAAGGTCATTCAGTCCAACTCCCATGCACTGAGCAGGGACATTGGCAACTAGAGCAGGTTGCTCAGAGCCCCGGCCAACCTCACCTGGAAGGTTTCCAGAGAAGGGGCATCAACCACCTCTCTGGGCAACCTGGGCCAGGGTCTCACCACCCTCATTGTCAACAGTTTGTTCCTTCTTTCTAGTCTAAACCTCCCTATTTTAGTTTAGAGCAATCATCTCTTGTCCAATAGCAACAACCCCTGCTGAGGGCCACAATAAGGTCTCCCCATGTCTACCCTGAATGGAAGACCATCGGCAGGAGGAGTGGTACTCAGCTTATGGTTTTGTGCTATGGTGTTTAGAAGCTGGGGACAGCACTAAAAGAGTTGGATTTTCATGCCAGGCGACATTGGGAGAGACCTTTTGGTGCTCCATGACTCAGTTTCTCCATCTATGAAAGGGGCATTATACAGACAACCTTTAAAAAAGTCTGTGGGCTCAACAGTCAAGAGAATTCAGAGCTACTGTCATAGGTATTGTTCTGGCCATTGATGGAGATGGCCCAGGGCATTATATTAACCCATTGCATTTTTATGTGTGCTGCCTCCATGAATAGGCGACATGTCCTCTCACTGTGGCCGGTCAGAAACATTCATGTTTAAACTGTGTGGATGGTGGTGAATCCCTAGAGATCAAATTGAAATCACGGCGGGACGTGGTGTCTCTTCTGTTAGCTTCTCCTTTATCTTTTTGAGTGACTCCATGACATTGTTTTAGTTTGGGTCTGCCAACCTGGAGTGCTTAGAAAAGTAAAGAGGGTCTTAAAAATAACCAAAAACTGGGGACAGCTGGTGGGGCCAGAAATGAGGAAGAGTAGAGGTCTAGAAAATGTGAGCTGTGAGAAGAGACTGAAAGAAATTGTGCTGGGGTTTTATTTAGTCTGTAGAGAAGAAGGTTTTACACGGTAACTATGTGCAAACAGGTAAAAGACTGCTGCAGGGTGAAGATGAATAAATTCTTCTTGTCCATGGCTGGGATAATGATAAATCAGTGGCTTAACCTTCAGGAGTTCAGTTTTCATGTACTAGAAGGAACGGGAGCTCCTGGGAAGGGGAGGCCATGCAAGGCTACAGGACAGATTTGGTGAATATTTCTCTGTACAGAGTTTGGCAGAGGTGGCGCTGTCTTTGTCCATGGGCAGCACCTTATGGGCACCACCACCTTGGTTTTTGGTGGCCCTTTGTCGCTGGTATTATGAAACTCAGCTGCATGCTCATTTTCTCTGCTTTCTCCTTGAGCCATTAGAGCTCCCTCTCTCCAGCTCTGCCTTTCCTGCTAAACTACATTTATTTAATTTGTTGCTTGTGTGAAGGGAAGGCAGGATTCCTGTGTCATCCTGCAGCTTCTGGGACTGGAGTCTTTCGGGAAAATGCTGGTGGCCTTGGGCACGTTTGGGAGTGGGAAGCAGACTGCTGGAGCAAGAGGCTCCATGGGCATTTGCACCCCACACTAGCTCTGCTGGGGATGTCACATCAGTGTCACCAGTGTTGTATTTGACTGGCATGGCATTTTCTCGAGTGTCGAGCCCCATCTGGTGGCTTTCCTGCGTCATTTTTTGTGTCCTTGTGTCTTCTTTCGGGATTTTTTGCCTTCTGTGCTTGTGAACTGCAAGCGGGAAGGAAGGACAAGGTGCTTGAGAAAGGGCAGGGCTTGCAGAGCTACCTCTGTTTCTCTCCCAGCTCCCTGGTCCTGGGTGTGATTTGAAGATGTAGAGGCTGTCGAGGCTTATGTCCTTTCCTCCTACTCTTCCTTGCTGTTCAGTCTCGCTCCGAGAGGCAAGGAATGATCTAATCGTTTTGGCGAAACCCCAGTTTGTGCTGTGAGCCCCTCCCAGAGCCTCCAGAAGGCACTTCATCCCACTGCCATGCTGGCATCTGAAGTGGGACAGATGAAGGGTCCTGGGAGGGGACATTTCTATCCATTGACTAGCTTGGATGATCAGCTTTAGGGTCAGCATTAGGTGAAATGATTCCCATGCCAAATTTTGGAACCACTGCTCAGGATGAGAAGGAAAAAGACCTAATATTAGATCATTAATAATCATCAAACATTAGAAAGGAGCCTAGCAAGAGATGCTTCCTTTCTTAAATGCCATGAGTCACAAGTGAGCACTTTGTGCTACCCTGAGTTGATCAGCTCCACTTACAAAAGTTGGCCAGATGTTCCCTGGTGGGAAGTTGTGTTCCCAGGGTGAGGTTTGCAGGTCTCCTTACACATCTGATATGGGAATGGAGGCAATGATAGAGCAGTACCTGTCCATGCATGAGACACCTCCTTTCAGTCCAGCAGTGACCAAAGTGTCTATAGCTGACCAGTGGCAAGTTGTGGCCTCTTACATTTGTGGGTCACACACATGCTGAAGGTGATGTCTCACTGCTCCAACTGTGGTGAAATAGGGTCAAATCTCTGGGGTCTGTGAGGGAATCTCATTACTAGAGTGCTGAAGGAGCTTAGATGAGCTAGTTAAGCCAGTGACTAGTATCATGACCAGTATTTGTCAAGTAGCTTCTCTTTTCATCAAGAAAGTGTGGGAGTGGTTTTCTTGTGCTAGGATTTCATGACTATTTCCTACCCCTACACTTCCCCTTCGACTGATACAAGTCAGAGGTTTCCCACTCTTGTAATTAAAAATGGTCCTCAGATCTTGCAGGAGATAATGTTAGACCTGTGTAGACACCTGTGCCTACCCCAGATTCCCTTTCCCCCAGACAGCCTCCCTCTTCCCAAGCAGTTGGCCCACAGCCCCATCATCTTCAGGTTTTGATGCACGCTCAAATCTCACACTTGGCTTTTCCTCCTGTTTCCTGCAGGTATATCCGAACTATGTACCTGGGGATCCAGAGCCAGAGGCGGAAGGAACACCAGCGGCGTTTCTACTGGGCTATGATGTATGAATATGCAGACGTAAATATGTTGCGCCTCCTGGAAACTTTCCTTGAGAGCGCCCCTCAACTGGTGCTACAGCTCTGCATAATGATCCAAAAGAACCGTGCAGAAACATTACCATGTAAGTGGCCCCCTCATCCCCCCCTCCCCATCCTCCCGGCCTCCCCTCTCTGATCCCATGCTCAGCTGCCGATGGATGTTTTCTTAACCGCCCGCCCTATGCAACCTGTAAAGGGGCTGCCGCTTGGGACAAATCTCATTCCAGCTCCACGCTGCTTTCGCTGGGTAAAATTTCTGCTTGTTCCACTGAGAAAATAAAACAGTATCAATGAAAAGATGAGATTCAGCTCTTCCACACCCAGTCCAGTCTAAAGAAATGATGGCGTTATCGGGAGGAGGCAGGCCGTCTCTGCTGCTATGGCAAGTGTCATCATTTGTTTGGCTCCTGGTGCTGGGTGAACGCAACCATTCCCTGCCTCAGTTTTCCTCCTTACATAAGCAGGCTGATAAAACTGGCCAGGTTTGAATTGGTGGTGCAAGGACATATGGTTCAATGCCTGTGCAATGCTCTGATGGTGTGAAGCGTAGTATAAAGATGGGGGGTTTTAATAGCTAAACACTGTAGGACCTTTTCTGAAGAGTGCCCAGGAGTTAAGGTTTAGTCATTTGTACCATGATTCTCAGCAAGTTGAAGAAAAAATGAGGGGGGAAGGCAGTGGAGGGGATTGTGTAGGGACAGAGAAGTTGTAGTGCAGGTATCATTGCAAAGGCAGACAGATGAGAAGAGGCTTGGAGGCAACCACAGCTTGCCAGTTCCAATATCCTTTGCTGCAGTGGTGTCCTGAGCGTGGGGCATCCACCTCCATTAAGAAGAATATGCCCCTGTCCCAGCCCTGGGGTGAGCAGCTCTACCAGCCCATGGCCACTGGCATGCTAGCTGCCTAAGGGTCACCAGCTCAAGGGGGAATTGTCCTTTTCAAGGACCAGCAGTGGTATCAGCTGATGAGGTTCTGAGTTTTTTTAGTCCCTACACCAGGAATGACACTTGGCTTTCCAAATACAGACTGTTTCTGGCCATTTCTGACAGACCTGAGGAGTTTCTTGGAGCTGAGATTGGAACTGGGTGGTTCCTCAGGGTTAAATTTTGCTGGTTGGACCAAGGTCACTGCTAGCATCAATACCGTGAGATTGTTCTCCCCTTCCTCCATACTTCAAGTATGTCCATCACAGTTGGTTATAGAGACTTCCCTTCTCCTATTTATGCAGCCTTTTTCTGAAACCTCTCATCACGAGCTCTCCAGGCCTCCAAAGTGCTGACATGATGAACATGCCTTTCTACAACTCCTGCTAGAACTGCTCACATTTGCCAGCACCCTTTTCCTGCCACTTCCAGCATTATTAACCCTACTAAGAATGTATAAATCATAACCTCAGAGGCTTGCCAGGGTGTTATGCTGATTGTTGGACTCACTACACAAAGCCCTGGGTGAAGTTTGCCGGCCTCGACCGTGCTGCAAGTCCGACAACACAACTGAGTAATCCCTGTAGGCTTTCAAATCTGTGGCTCTTTCAGTTTGCCACTTCCAGGCATGGCTGCCTAATCCACTGAACAAGCTGCATCATTTTCCAACCCCCTCCCTTCTTCAGCTATGCAGTTCCTCCGTTCCTCCACCACCACACCGAGCAGGCTGTGCTCTCTTCCAAGGCAGCACACATCCCCGCCTGCCTCCCCGAGCCCTGGAGGGCTCTTTTGCCTGCCACGCTCCAGTAGCCGAGCTCTCAGGGTCCCCAGTGCACCTTCTCCCTGCCTTCCCCTCCTTGCCTGTGCCAGAGATGCAGTCGAGCATCTCAGGGCTGCGCCCTGAGCGGCAGGAGCTGCTGATGGATACAAGCAGAAGAGCTTGCTCAGCGCTCCTGACTCAGGTGCAAGGTTTTCTCAAGCTCCTCCATGCTCTGTTTGGTGTTTCTCTCTTCCTTCTGCTCCTGGCCAGTACATAATTATGTAAAAAGGAAATTAAATGCTGAGAGGAGCCATTATGAAAGGGCGCACTGAAGATTTCCCTTAAAGCAAGGCTCAAAACAAAGGAAGATGGATATTGTTAGGAGGGCAGTGTGTTTAAAAATCAAATCAAGTCTCTCCTGGCTCATCATGTCTATGTGAGCATGGCTCGTCACAGGAAGAGGCCAGTTCTACCTCTAAACAGGGACAGCGTCACTGAAGGATGCACGCTGGCAACACAGCCCACAGCAGGGCTGTTAAACCCAGGTACAGCCCATGTGGATATGTCCAGACTCCAACTAGTTCCATATGGTTCACACAGTCTCTTATGGATTCATTTAGTGCTAGAACAAGGTCAATTTACTATTTGCTATGGCATACAGCCCTCCTCCATGCCCCAGTCCTCCCTGCTTTGTGAATAGGGGAGCACTGCAAGGACTAGTAGAAGGGGGCTAATGCTTGATTTCCTGGTTTCCGTATCTATTGGGTGGGTGGAAGAAAGAAAAGCCTCATGATGCCTTGCCAGAAGCTCAACATGACCCAGCAACTTAAGCTTACAGCCCAGAAGCCACTGACCCCCTGGGCTGCATCCCCAGCAGCGTGGGCAGCAGGGGGAGGGAGGGGATCTTGCCCCTCTGCTCCGCTCTGCTCTGGGGAGACCCCCCCTGCAGGGCTGGNAACCTGAGAGGTACCTGTTTGAAAGGGTTGAGTAGAACCTGTGTTTACTGCTCCTCCAGCACTCAAAGCACAGACCAGTTTCACTAGCAGAAGCTAGGTGATGCATTTAAACCTACACTTAGAGTTAGGTAAAAAGAAGTGATGGGGTTCTGAAGAGGCTATAGCCCTGTCCCTCACTCGTCTGAACTATCTCCAAGATTTAGGAGCAGTTGGGATGGAAAGGTGTCCATCTCTCTCAGATTCCTGGACCGCACTGGCCAGAAGACTTCCCCTGATTTAAATAACAGAGTGTATTTGCTGGGGAAAACATAATATTAACAACAACCAAAAAAAGCCCAGCAACCCAGACCTTCATTTCATAATTGCTCTGAGGAGATAATCCACCTCCCTTCTTGCAGAATAAACCTTCCTTAACCCACTTCACCCTATAGAGGTGCCTCTTTCTCTGTGCTGAATGGAAAGGAGCACATGTAACCAGCTTAAAGGAGACACCCAGCTTCTCTAGGCAGTTAGTGAGGTGAGAGGGATTCCAGTTTTTCAGCATAAATCTCCTCTTAAAGAGGTTTCCTTTCACTTTTTTTTTTTTCATGTGGCTACTTTAAGACTTAACAAGATTTAGCAGAACCTCTACCACCCTTCCACTCATGTCACGAGTTCTTTACAGAAAGCTTTTGCTGGGAATTTGTCGGCATGAGGCTGCAGTTTTCCGTGCAGTTTCCCCCCGCAAAAAAGGGCTGTCTATCTGCCGACACTGTGCCTGTCTCCTCTATAACCCTGCTGTGGATCTGGAAGAGATTTGCAGCGTAAGCCTTCATTATGCAAAGTCCTGTTTGAAATCTCCAGGATTTTGTGAGGTGTCTGCACTCCGTGCAGCCCGCAATAAGTAGTCAGAAACTGCTCGTATATTTAAGAAAAAGTGACATTAGCTTCAGTTTTTCATGGTGTAGTGGTTGCTCTTTTAAACAGAGCGATACAAGTTAGGCACTAAGAAGAATTTTTACACATGTCAGCTACAGATGCGTGTTGGCTGCTGAGTTGTCCTGGTGGCATTTGAAAATGACATAGCCAAATCTTTTTGTCCCTCCCAAAGCAAAGTCCCACCTGTTTTATCATGTCCTCACTCTTTCTGTACCTTGTGTGGGGACTTGTCCATTTTTTGCAGGGACACACCAAGATGCATTTCCCTTTCTGTTAGTTTAGAAAACTTAACCGGTCTTTGCAGGATATTAGAGGAGAAGCAGCAGGGGTGGGCTAGTCATTGTCCTCACTAGCCAGAGAAGGCATTCCCTCAAGCTGAGGGAGTTTGGGATGAGCCAACCTCAAGTTAAACACCTCTGCACCTGAGTGAGATGTTTGCTGTGTGGATAATGAATTAAGCCTAACGTGGAGATAAATTTCTCAGTTAATTTTCCCCTGATGACAGGCTGATAGTTAACCAATAATATACTGTGAATAATGGATACGCAGAGAGCTACCTGCTGTCTGAAATGTCCTGTTAGATATATTCATAGGGCAGAAAATATCCCAAGGCACCATGACTTGTGGAGGAATGGTTTGAGATCTAAAAACGAGGCTATATCTAAAGGATAGGAATGGAGTGTTACTTCTTACTCAGTCCTCTTCCCACTCAGGCCTCAAAGATCAAAGTAACCTTCTTAGCTGGGGCTGCCAAGTTAGAAAAGGAGCCTTCAGCCTTTAGTTGCCCAAGGGTGTGATTTTCAAAAGCGATCAACAGTGGCCTAAACATAACTGAAGAGACTAAAACTCCCATGGCTCCACTGGAAGTGGAGAAGAGGCCCGTTAATTTTGAAAGTTCATCCTACAAGTAGCACTTGTAACTTTGAAAGAGCAGTAGAAGTTAATGCAAGATCCTTCAGGCTGGCCTGGGCTAAGCAGATACATCCATCAGAGAGCCCAGCAGAAATGGCACCAGCAGTGGACATCCATCATCATCACTTTTGCCCTGTTAGCATGAGCCTGACATGGGTTTGTCTTGGACCAGGTAACTCAGAGCCAAACAGTTCCCAAGGAGTTCTTGGGAGTGAGCACAGACCATGGACCATTCCCAGTAGACAGCTGGACATGGCCACCTTTGAATGGCAAGAGATGGAGTATGGATGGAGCCAGGATGTGCCTGCCGGCTACAGGTTTGCAGAACAATCCCTGCAAATACTTAGTTCTTGGTAGAGATGCGGCCACAGAGGACTATGGGTGGGAGATGCCATGTTGTGCATGACAAAGTTCATGCTGTGGCGTGTTGTTGCCTGTTTTCCACAAGTGCCTTTCAATTTGGGTGGAACTAAATATAGACATTCCAACAGTGCTCAAACATGAATCCAAATCCCAAAATTCAAATCTCTGTGACCTCACTCCACAAAATTGTCCCCATTTGTGCAGAGTTCCATAAACAGAGTTACTCATTATAAGTAAGCCATGGTTCGCTCTTTCTGCACCAGCATCAGATTCCAAAGGGCTCAGTACAAAGAAGATTGACATGCCATTTACAGATGACTTCATTTGGGATTGGTGATACATTGATGCAGGCCTACTCAGACTTCTACCTCCATGAACGTTCTACTCCCTTTTCTGACCTATTTTGCCTGAGATCTAGCAAGATAACTGCAATATAAGCCAAGAAAAGTCTTTGTTTCATAGAGGCCTCAGCAACAGGAGATGGTGTGGGAGTAAGGTCTACTAGAATCACCCTCTGGGCTTTCGCTTAGGCTGTGAGACAGATTGTAAGGAAAAAGAAGGTGCTAAAACTTTGCCTGTGGGCTTGAAGACATTCTTTCTTCCTCTCTCTCTCATGCTACTCTTTAGGGAGTACAAGAAATGGGAGACAACCATCTCCCAGACCTGGTCCCCTGTGACAGAAGAGGCATGAGCAGAAAAGCAGTTGCTCATTGCCATGTGGGAGAGGGACCCCGCCAGTTGTGTGCTTGCCAGAGGGGCTTGAAAAGGGGAAACTGGGGTAATCTGTGATGGAAATTTGTCCTGATTCTACCACCGTTTCCCTTTAAATGTTCATCAGCAGACCAAAGAGGCACCTCACAAAACACCCAGATAGCTCCAAACACATAAGCAGCTCACCTGGGAGGCCACTCATATGACTCAAATGCTTTGCCAGACTGGGGCATATGGTTCTGTTTCTGCCTTCCCGTCTTTCTCACCAAAGCCGGATGACAGATAGCAATTTGGTGCCCTGCTTGAAACAAGTTGCTGGTCCCGGGCCAATTCCCAGCAGCATCAAAAAGCCATCTCCACAGTTGGCAGTGGGCACTGAGGACGTCTTGCTCTGGCATGCTGAGAGCAGGCCAAGCCTGAGGCGCGCTGGCGTTGAGCAACATGGGGAAAGCTTGCCCTGTCATCAGCCACATTGTCCCAGCGCAGTGGGAAAGGACTGGGTCCAGGAGCCTCTGAAACCAGCAACAGCTTTTTTTTTTTTTTTTCAAAAGGCTTTGGAGCAAGCCCAAAAAGAGACGTCATCCCTTAGCCCATTGCCACCTGCAGCTTCTCCATCCACCACCTTGCCATAGCTCTCACTCTGTTATTTTGGAGTGATGATAAAAAAAACCCCTTCTGTTCTGTACCACGCGCCACCATCATGCATACAACATGTCACAGCCAAAAAAGATGAGTCACCATTCACGGGACAGCATTGGCAGGTTGCCTGTGCTGCCAATTTTAGGCTTTGTAAGACTGTGGTAATCATTGGAAGGAGGTTACATCATCAGAGCACTATACAAGCATCAGCACATGTTGTTCCTAAGAGCTGCAGACCAGCTGGGAAACTGAGGCATAGAGAAAAAGAATCTTTCCAGCAGATTCCAGGCAGGAAATTAAGGAAATTTCAGGCAATTTCATGATGCAGACTTTCTTGGTGACATATCTCTCACAGTAGATTTGTGATTAGAGCATAGAAAGAGGTGGCTGCACACTGCTGTGCAATTGGCTAGTAAAATGCATGGAAATTCAACTATTTTTGTCCTCAGGTTGCTCTAATGTGCAGCTCTGGGGCATCTAGGAGAACCTGTTAACTCTGGATAAACAGACAGCACACAGACACTGAGATGTGCCAAAAAAAACGGGGAAGATGCCGGGCGGGTGCCGGGCAGGGACTTCTCTGTGCTTCTATCCCTGATGCAGATGGAGCAGTTCAGGTTGATGTGACTGGCTCAAAATCACTGAATGTTGAAGGAAAGAATGTTCTTGTTTTGGAAACTATCAGTTGTTTAACACGAGTAGCTTGGAGTGAGTCTGGGAGTGCAGCAGATTTACTGAGTCAGTAGAAATCTCCTAAAATGACTTTTGTCCTAAGTGGCAATTGACCAACCTCACGCTCTCAGTGTCCTCAGTATGTCCATTCCTTTGCACGGACGATCACTGATGGGGGACATCCACCAGGCATGGCTGTTGCCCTATCACAGGAGCCTTTATCTGAGGTGCAAACAGATATTTGCAGCAGGGGAATGGATGCATGGTTTGATCTCATCCTGTCCTTGGGGAAGGTGATGTCCATTTATCTATTGAAGAGGCAGTCTTCACTCCATCTTGTACACACTTGAACTTCTCAGAAGGCAAAAAGACCCATGAGAGACTAGCCAACCTGAGCATGACTTAACTGATCGATGCTGGCATGTCATTGAGTTCTGGCCTGCTACACATCACTTAGAACTTTGCAGAGGGTACCAAGCATGGGAAGCAGAGGAAGAAACAGGTTCCTGCTGTTATCCTTGGAAATCAGTGTCTCTGATGCCTTCAGCTACCCCACTGTGAGACAGGACCAGCTGCACCACATCCGTTTTTGTCACTTTGTCACTCCCCCTCACAGAAATGTTCTGCCAGACTCACTCTAATGATGCCAGCCCTGTGTAGTCTCCAGAAGTGTTGAACTGTTGCTTCTTTTCAGGAAACCAGTCCCCTCACCTGTAATTATGCCAAGACAATTCTACCAATGCCCCCTCCACAATAACAAAGATTTCCAAACCATAAGGTTAGCAAAGTGCCTGCTGCTGACACATCTCCTCTAAACCCACTGAATGAAGACCTCTTACCTTGGCCAGTGAGTGTGAACCAAGTTGGGTTTCCTTCCTCTTCCCCATCAGGTCAAAAGCATTTCCAGAACTGGGATGAAGTTATTTCTCTAATGGCCTGAACTTTCTGTGTCCAGACCAAACCATTAACCAGAAGTGGTTTGCAGGCTCCATGTTTGGTACAGTCACAGCCTGTTTGAAACATTGCCTTGATGTTGCCTCGTCTCCAAGGAACTGGACGTGGGAGCTGTATTTATAGCAGGAAGTTCCTTCACTGAGCCCTGGCAGAAGATGTTGCTTCCTCAGTCTGGTGACAAGTCTGTTGGGTTTCATCTATGCTAATAAACTTAAACACATCAGAACATGAGCACAGCCACCAGATCTCAGTCATCCACATGGTTCAATTATCAGCAGAATCCTTGGCAAACGTGTAGCCCACAGTAGCTAGCACCAACCCAAACAACGCCCAGGGGTCAGCTAAGGTGTTAGCATGGGCAAAGAACAATTCGCAACAAGCAGTCTGGATTTGGCCACCCTCTTTTGGAGGCTTAGGCAGCACAATGTCATGGATGTAGCAATCAACAGAATTAGGCTTTGCTTAGTTATGGATCTGTAGACATAGGATCACAGGTTCAAAAGCTCCTGCAGACCCATGCTAGGGAAAAGAGATTCTCATGGATACTTGCAGAAGTGGACAGCTTATCTCGTAGGGCATTTCTTGCTAGTGGTGATGTGCTCCCCTCTTTTTCAGAGTATTTTAATCCCACCTGCAAATTGCAACAACCATTCAACTTGTGCTAGGCAGATTTAAATTCTCCTCAATGGCTCTGGTTCTTCTCTGAATGCAAAAAGAATGCCAGGTTAAAGATGCTGTATCAAAAGTACGGTGTTAAAATGCAAGTATATTTTATGTTTGTGATAAGAGTTGTGTTGATTCATGCCAACTGCCCCTACTTAGAACGTAAAAGTGGATGGGAAGGATTTTATTTTAAATCAAGCCATGTGTTGTTTTCCTTAGCAAAGGATGGCTTTTTTTTCCATTTCAGTGCATTCTAGTAGCATCATAAGATGTGTTTCTCTTCTAAAGATTCCTCATGGTAGAATTCAAATATTGTTAGGTCTGAAAAATCTCAATCTAGGAGGTACATTCTGATCTTTACAGAGTGTAAAATAGGAGCAACTCTGCTGGAGTCTGTGAAGACATTCAACATACTCAAGAATCTGAGCAAAGAATTGACCACTAAAATTTGTGTCTAAAGTGTCCTTTACAAAGAACCAGCTATTGAATGTGTGATACAATTTTTCCTCCAAGAGTAACTCCTCTTGGATTTTTGTCATCCTGCCTGGCTTTCCAGGTTAAATTACTCACTTGCTTGGGTGTTTTTTCTCCTGTTGCTTTGAGAAAGACTATTTTAAATAGCAGAGGAAAAAACCTAGATCTCAGCCATCAGCAGCTACACAATACTGCACGTCTAACCAAGAGGCTACAAGAACAGCACAGTCGTACTTGCGTGTCTTTAGTTTCTGGATGTGTGGCATTAGAAGATGGAGATGCAGGTAGTTGTTGGTGTGAAGCGTCTCTATGAACTTTGATGCTGCCCTGTCCCCATGAAATTCAGCTTGCCCTTTGGAGGATGCACTGGGGCAAGATGCTCTGGGGCATGGTGGGAAGATCCTGGATATTGGCACTTGGGTATGATAGCCTGAGTCCTCACTTGCTGGGAGTCTGAATTCCTAGACTACATGGAGACACCATCAAATGTAGCTCCACACCAACATCCCAAAACATCATCAGTAAGATTAACAACATTTTTGGTTTACTGGCCAAAATTCACAAAGAAAGAACTGATCTCTACTAACACCCCAAAAATAGTATCCACTGAGGTGGAGCTGTTTGCTTTTAGTCAGAGGGGGGCAGTGAACTCTTTCCTTTGTATTTTCTTACTTTTTTTTCTTTAGGGGACATTTAAAAATGGAGGAGTGATTTCAAAATAAATAGTTGCATGTCATAAATGATGTCATAATAAACAATGTCATCATCTCACATCTATAGAGGAAAGATTAGTCTTTTTGTGTGTCCCCCTTCTCCTTTACTCCATGATTGCCTCCAGCTTCTTTAGGGTTGAAACTATTGATCAAACTCACCTGAGATTCCTGAGTAATCTTAGATGCCTGCCATGGACCTCTCCCCCTGAAAACCGTGGTTTTGAAGTTAAATTCCTTTAACTCCAGTAGACTTCAGTCAGAGACTGTGGTGGTTGGATGGACCTTCAGCAGAGGGCTTTTCTCCATAAGGCATCTAGCATCTAGCTATAGCAATAGAGTCACACTGGCATGTTCCTCAGACATAGCTTTGAGAGCGCAGATGAGCCCAGATTCCTAGGAGGATTAACCTATGCTGACAAAATAACGTTTTGCTGGTATAAAGTTGTCTTCATGTCTTTATTATGCTTTACTTAAGCTCTAGCTTTTGTGTCTGGGCTCCCTAGAGCTATTTGGACACAGCAGCCACCTGGGCTAATCTACTCTGCCCAAAAGCCCAGCCTGGAAAATCTGATGAGAGGCTCCATCTCCAGGAGCTGAACCACAGGTCTTCTGCATTATTTTTAAAGTGATGAAGAGGATTATATGACCATGTTTGTGATGGGTAGAGGACTCTGCATCGATTATGTCTATACCTGTAATGCAAACAGTACTGGAGCCCAAGCACTGGCACTCAAGTGATTCTGTTAATGTGGCCCATGGTGCAGTTTTGGCCACCTAGCCCTTTCCCAGAGCTTTCCCAAGCATTGGAAAATGAGTTCACATAGGCCAGAGACCATTCCCAAAAGGCAGATAGGATACGACTGGTCTGTTTTAGAGTCTGAGAGAGTTAAATAGTATGGACACGGCACACTCTGCCAGCTGGGCTCAAGGTCAACAAATAGCCCTCGCTCTGTTTCTCATTTGCTAGTTTAGATATCACCACAGTGACTCAGGTTCTCTCAAAATCTGGTTTCCCATGTGCCGTTCTCCTCTCTGCTGTTTTTTCACGAGCCATTATTTGGTGAGGAGCCATTGTACAAGATCAAAGATGCCAGTTAGCTAGGTGAGGAGAGGCTTGTTTGAAGATCTGTCCATATGTGAGGACTGAGCTTTCAGCTTTAGCTAAGTGCTGCCAGAGATGTTTCAGCTGTGGAGTGGACGTCAGCAGCTTTTTGCCTACATAAGTAGGTAAAACCCAAAATAGCTGCAGTCACCATCCTAGGAAAGAGGCAAGGCTAGTATGGAAAGCAAGTAGTGGACTTACTTGCCTGTGAGGATTGTGCTCGTACATGCCTATGGAAATCAGCCTTCTTACTGCTTTTGTAGCACGAGGGTATTGTCTTTCTGCTGCCACTTTCACGAGTATGGTGGTAACTCTGACTGTTCAGGGAAGTGCAACTTGACTGTGTCCTCTGCCTGATCATGGCACCCTTCTCTCATCTTGATGGTGTTGGGGGGTTGTTTTGCCTGCTTGGCCTTCAGTAGTATAAAATCACGGTGTTGCATCACTTGAATTTGCCCACATTGTTTTGTGTCTGTCAGCTTTTGCTCCAGAGAAGCCAAGGCTAGTTGTTCTGCTCATCTTGGAGCCAGGAACAGGTTTTCCCAACCTTCCTTTCTGCTCGCCTTGTTGGAACTCAGGGTTTTTCTCTGAGCTCTTGTTGGAATTTGGTGGGTGCCAAACCGCTGCTGACTAGGGTACTTTTCATCTACCCGCTTCTCTTTGTTTGGTCATTTCAGTTTGATCATCCACACTCCAGGTAGAGTCAATGGACAGACAGAGAGGCATTTCCAGGAGGGCAGCTCATCCCATGTCTCAGACAGCTCTCCTTGGGTGGGATAAACAGAGGCACATGATGCAAGGAAGATCTTTGTAAGAGCATTTCAAAGCAGTGGGGGAAGCTTTGCCAATCCTTACGTGGTGAGCGATAGCCAATGTTTTCAACAGGAGATTTGACACTTTGCTGACGGTATTCGAGGACAATCCAAAACAGAGGGCAGATTATCCCATTTCTGCTCGTGCCTCCTGAAGAAGGATCCATTGCTGGCTTGCACCCAGGAGAAGATACAAGACTGGATAGCCCCAGGGCCTGAGCCAGTTTGAGTTCCCAGAGGAAACGAATAGGAGAAAATATGACAGAAGCCACTGAGATAATGAGAGCACAGATCAGACAGATGTGGCCAATCACCTCTTCTAGCAGTAGAGAAAAAGGGGCATTCTGGAGAACTGAACGTCAGCAGGATGAAAGGGAAGAAAGGCAAGTCCTTTTGAAACATGATCTGTAGTGAACCTGTGGACCTTAGTTCCTCAAGGCAGTGCTGAGGCAAAGGCTGGAGGGGAGCTAAAAAGAGATTCAACATTTCTAGGGTCAGTGAGGAATCTTAATTGAGCAAAGTGGAAAGGTTTTAGGAAGCTTTCACATTTTAGGACATAAGCTAGCCTTTAACTGGCAAGGGGTGGAGGCCAGTTCTCCATATGAGCAAGCTCTTCTGAAGTCACCTTACTATGGGCTTTCACACTCTGATAATAAAAGGTTTAGGAATGTGGATGTTCCTCTGGTCTAATGTGAAAGAGCATTATTTGTGCTAGCTTGGGCATGAACTGTCCTCTGTAGAAACTCAAAGTCAGGAAGTCTTAGTGGAATTCAGCGGTAGAAGACCCTCTTCTTGTTGACCAGACTTACTTGGAGATTGGCCCCTGAACTGAGTTACTTACCTTTGCTTCCTTCCTTTTTCAAACAGTCACCAGCAGTTTTCTATTTCTTACGGACTGGTGAGGTTGTGTCCTGTGGGAGTCAGCTCCTGAGGAGAACAGGGCTGTGTGTCTTCCTTGAAGGAAGGTCTCAGAAGAGCTCCCTAGCAAGGGAGAAAATGCTGAGAAGTTGGAACTCACCCTTTGCCCAACAAAACCAAAATGTTCTTCATGAGGAAAAAGCGAAGAACAGGCCACTAGATAACATCTCTTCCCAGTGTCAGGCTCTGGTTTTTCATACCTGTTCACTCCAGCTCTGAGCAGAGTACAGAGGTGCCACATAGATAAGAGGAGGCCATTCCCAGATCAGACTTATGAGTGATATTCACCATAGGTGAAATAGTGCTCTTCTGTCATAACGGACTTGTGGCACCCTGGAGAAACTGGTTAAGGAAGAGTCTTGAAATCGTATGAGGAAACTAAATGGCACAATGGTCTATGCAGCCCTTTATTGTTTATATACTGGTAATGATTCATATTTCTCCATGTTCAAAGTGAAAAAGAAAGAGGGAGAATGAAAGAAAGAAGACAAAAGTCATTCCCACCTCTGAAAGGAAAGAAAAAAGGAAGATCAAGCATCAAACTCCAGCAAGAACAAATTAAATCAGACCTGGGGTCTGATTCTGACCCCTTTTACTCTGGTGCAAATAAATAAAAACAGATTAAAAAGGAAGGGAGAGGGACTTCCAGGCAATGTTGTTACAAAAGCAGCATCTGGCTCAAGCTCTTTTGTATATAGATGCATTATTCACTCTATGCACATCAAAATGAAAGCCTGCTCCTCGATTCATACTGCGCTTTGGGGAGGAATGTGCCACCCAAAGGGGAAAACGTGATGACAGGGTTCACAGCACCGAGGTCTGAGCAGCCAGCAAGCCATGGGGAGGAACTGAGACATGGCACTTGGCATTAAGCAAGCGTTGCCGTCGCACAGTGGTTGATGGAAGGTTTCGTGTCACACAGAATATTTACCGTCCAGCTCACCCAGGAGAAATGTTGGTATCTTCCTGCTTTGCTTTAGTAGAGTCTTCAGGAGAATTAATATCAAAAAAAGAAATAGAGCACCATTTAGGCATTGTTTTCAGCTTTAAAGGGACAGACACCACAGTAAATACTTAGGGAATACGCTACAGTTAATACATTCCGATTCCTTACAGCCAATAACCTGCAGCTGGATTTATGATGAAAACTGTACCTTCCCCTAGTGAAAACCCTCTCTTCTCAGAGAACAACCCTGCAAGTAAGGGAAAAATGGATATATTGTTCATTTTAAATATTCTTTTAGTATGTGTGTGTGAGATTTGTCTACAGGTTTTATTAGACTAGTTGTAAAACCATGTGTAATTGCATAGCGTGAGTAGGCGATGTGATGGCTTTCCATGAGCTGTTCTTACTCCTGCATGCATATGGGCTTTAAAAACAGCAATGACAATTTAAGGGGAGTCATTGCTTTGAGTCTTCCTTGTGGATGTGAATTTTTCAAAGACCCTCATTACATTTCTGAGATGGCCTTTTCTTTTTCTGGGTCATCGGTAGGAACTAGGAAAACCAAAATGGGCTGAAATTCAGCCTGTCCTTGTGAGCTTCAGAAAGATTCCAAGAGCTTCCCTTGAACTCAGAGTGGTTCACACTTCTCCCCTCTGGTATCAGATCACTACCTGCATTATACTCTAGTCTACTCATGTTTTCATGAACCTAAGCAATGGCTCGTTTCCCCTTCTCAGTGATTCTGCTCCTTGGTCCAAGGAAGTTTAGCCTGTTCTATAGCTGCCTTATCTCCCACTGCTTTCTCCTTTCTCTTCACTATTTACCGTTGCTTGGTCTCCGTGCCGCGTGTGGTTACCACTGAGGAGAGTTCATCAGCTCCCCCTGAGAAAGGCAGGATTACTAAGGCAAGAAGTCAGCATCAAGGCAGTTCAAGATAATGGGCAAGTTCAGCTCCAGACTCAGATACTGAAACAAAGGAGTCTCCGATGGAGGTGTCTCCATGTGATATGTGTCCAAGCTCCCCTTGTTTTCGTTGGAGATCTAGGCAATACAGCGACAGGGTCTGAACAGCAACCTTCACACAGCTCTGGCTCCACTGGCCATAACAACTGAGGAAACAATCTGTTTGGCTTCTGCCTAGAGGTGCTCTGAGTACCCTGCCTCACTCCATCTCCCTGCTCAAAAATGTGCTTGTCTTCTATGTGCAAGTTTGTCACATCTGCCAGCTCCATATAGAGGTCTGGAATATCCTAAAGCATCTCAAATGTTGCTGTGATGGTTGCACTAAGCCTTAGATCTCCTTTGAGTAAAGTAAGAGCCATCACTTAGCAGTGGACACCCCATGATGAGTCTCTACAGTAGGAGATGAATCCTGTCTGAGATGCCTTGGCAAGGTGCACTGTGATGTGAAGATCTATTCCCTGCTTGGGATTTTGTATGAGACCTTGGGTAAATTCTTCAAATCTTAGTGCTTCATCTATCAGATGGGGACATTGTAGAGCTGTGCCTCAGCGTGCTGAATGTAGGTTAGGAGATCTCTCACTGTAAGGACTTCAGGGATCTGGGGGACTAATTCTTGTGTTATGTCATTCAATACACATGGGCTTGACTCCTCAGTGATGCTGACTACAGCCTGAGTCACTCATTGCTTCCTAGCAGGTGATGAGAGGAGTTCAAGGGCTGTTGTACAGCCTTATGCAGAGAGTTTGAAGATAATCCCAGTGTACACCAATCTGACTTCTTGTGGGCAGCTGGGATATAGATCCTACCAGTGCAGCCACAGGGTTTCCAGCCCCATGGTAGTTGATGTCCTCCTGGCTTGAGAATGCCCACAGAGATGTGACAGTGCATGGTGGGTATTTTCAGTTTCTGAGACTACATACAGAGTGGGAGCAGTGAGAGTGGGTTTTCTGAAGTGACTTCAGCTTAAAACTGAGCCCAACCCTTTGATAAACAAGCTTTGGAAGGGAGTTGAAACCTACTCATGCTAGGTGAAGGTGCGTCAGTCACCATGTGCAAAAGTAAAAATCAAAATAAATACTTCCCATGTGATCCAACTTACCAGGACTTTTTGTTCTAGTTATAATTGGAGAGATGTCTATAGTTGCTTAGAAATAAGGCCTGGAGAAGAGGAAAAGAAAGGAACAGTTTATCCCAGAGTCTGTGAGAGTTGTACTTGTATGAAGATGTCACAGGCTAGAAGTTACAGCAGAAGATGGGAATGAGAAACTTAGATGACAAAAACCAAGGTGTGCTTTGTCATTGAAGTCTGTATGAAATAGCGAGGGAATAATTTCTGTGGCAACACTGTAAGAAGTGCTGGAGAAGTCTTTACATCATTCCATGGTTCCTGTTCCTGTTCACCTACTGATCACACCCCTCTGACACCCAGGTCCACATCCTGCTCATCATTAGGATGCCAAAATCTGCATTTGCCACAGTCGTGAATTTCTAAACAATGACAGACATATGTCAAAATGTGTAGAGATACTTCATTCTCTGCCGCAGATCTTAGTGCAAATGAGAAGAAATCAAGCTGTTTTGTAAGGGTAGGGCTCATCCCGCCTGATGGCTGGTGTTCGCAAGTGCCCTCACTCCCCTGCCAAGGGATGGAGTCAGACACTTTGGGAGTGTGAGTCAACCCCTCCCTGTCCCACACATGGATCTTAGGACAGGGTGAATCACTTTCTGGGGGTGTCTGCCTCTCTTTCTGTTGACTCAAGGAGATGTTCAGATGACTATCTGACTATGCAGTGTAAGTGACTCAACACACGTACCCTCAGCCAGCCCTGTGCAATCAATGGCAAAGACTGTGATTAGTGTAGGCTTGAAAACATTACAGTGGGAAAAGCCTTTATGTGCATACTGGGGTTTTGTTTCTGGTGTATTTTATTCCTCTCTCTATTCTGGAATAAATGAACCCAACAGAAACATTTTGAAGCCAGTGTGACACATCTGTCTCTTGTGGGTTGGCGCTGCTTGAGTTTCAGGATACAGGTACATCTAATGCTGTGCGAGTTTCTACTATAACAGCATTAAAATAAGACAATGCTTGACTTTTTTTGTGGGTTTCTGTGATTTCTTTTTCTTCTAACCATGGAAAGTTTTAAAACTGAGTAACTAGAAGATAGTGCAACAAGCAGTACTTACAGTGCAGCATCGCTTACCCTAAGACTTGTGTGGCATTGCTCAGCCTGCCCAAGCTGTTAATTATGACTATCAAAAATGTAACACAACTGGTAAGTTAAAAATAGATCTAATTGGGGCTAAGGCAATTCGCTTGCATAAGTTTCCGTCCATTAGCGTCCCCAAGGCCTATATGCAAGTGTTTCTTATTGAGGACTTAGAACTTAGTTGTGGCTTTCTTAAAGATGGTGTCTAAAGCTTCCCTCTTTGATAAGGCCAATGATCTTACTGGTTTGTGGTTTGGGGTTTTTTTTTAAAAATCAGCCTGAAATGCTAATGCTTGTGTGAGCCCAGAGGAGTTCAGAGGTATTCAGAAAGAGACTTGAGAGCTGATGTCAGGGCATAGTTTTGGCAGACCTGCAGGCTGGGAGTATTTTCAATGAGGGACAGCATTTTTAATGCTTTTGCCAAGAAACATTGGACCAGATAATCCTTGAGGTCCCTTCCAACCTGCTATTCTATGATTCTATTATTCAGAGATGGAGGTCTGCTATCCTTCCTGGCCACCATCTCCATCACTTCTCCTCCAGATATCACTAGGCTGGAAGTGGGGAAAGCTACCCCTACCACACTGTGGGCTGGGCTCCTTAAAAAGAGATAAAGTCTCTAGAGTGAGATCTGAAGAGTCAGTGGATCTTCTTCCCATCCTTGTGGCACTCAGGTCCTTGTGGGCAGAGGGAAAATTGAGAACGGTGGAAGAATAAACTTTGGGATTTCAGAGCTTGAAGCTTTTTAACCCTGAAAAGCTGCAGCCAAGCTACTCATTGGGTCTTCTTAAAGTGTTAGAAGCAAAAAAAAAAAAA
>WEIS01093765.1:0-10193 GCA_013389965.1 Todus mexicanus
GATGGGGCTTTGAGCAACATCATCTAGTGAAAGATGTTCCCGCCCATGGTCAGGGACAGTTGGAGGCAGACGATCTTTAAAGGTCCCTGCCAACTCGAACTATTGTAAGACTACCATTTGAGTCTTTTTCTGCTTCTGCCTCAGCTTCCCTCTATGTGAGACAATCTTTCCTTTGGTGCAACAAGTCCTTATCTAACAGGCGCTGTCAGATATATTAACAGCCTCCGAACAGTTCCTCTAGCCCATTACACCTCTGACAGTTTCCTCTTTCCTGTCATTTCTCCCACTGCAGATTCTTCAGTACACAGGTCACCTCTGCGTGACATGAACTCGCTATTCTAGCACACTCCGAAGCTGCTTCTGTCAAGCTGGCACGAGACTTCAGCTGCTTCAATTTTCACCTATGCCTCGACTGGAAAATGGAAAGCAGTAAGAGGGACTCACAGGTATTGGATCTGTGGTTAAAACAGCTACTTGAGCTCTCTGACGGAGCTCTGCAAAACCTTCAATACAGGTCTTCTCCTCCAGATGCAACAAGATTTTTGCCAGCTCCACACTAACCTGCTCAAAATATGAAAAAAAGGAATTAAAACCCTGCAGGTGATTTCTTTTTCCTCACAGGATTTACACATCATTCCTAAGGTTTAAGCAAAGACAGTGAGGGTATGGAATATAATAGGCAACATGTCCATTACTTATTAGGGAGAGAAAACACATGAAGCTAAATTCCATCAAGACATTGATTAAATCCTTTTGCGCATTTCTCAGTCCACGTTCATTTTGGCTATTTTGGACAAGTGGTGACATCATGATAAAGGAGGACTTGTCACTATGACTGAGGGGTTCAGGGGTACAGGACCAAACCCTAAGCCTGTCCAGCTCCATACATGTCTGAGAAGCAGCAGCAGATTGTTTACCAGATTTCATTCCCGTGCTTTCTCAGCTGTGAGAGGCCTGTATCTCTGCCATCTTTTGAGTGTTCACTAACAAGTGGTGGTGAGAACATCACACCAGTGATCATGTCCCAAGCTCCTCTCACCTGCACTTTTCATCTTGACCAGTACAATCCAACTGCTCCTCAGGAAGAGGGAGCACACAAGCAGATAGGGGAAGTCCATATAATTTTATACCCCTTTTGTCAGGGAGTAACAAATTCAGTTTCAATTCAAAATCGATTAAATCCAACATTAAAATCGATTGCTCTGTGGAATTTGTGGCTGCTCTCTGAACTGCATTTTTAATGCTTTTTGCCACACAGCAGAAAAAATGGAGGTTCCTCTGCTTCCTCATGTTACTGGCAAGCTCTACTCGCAATGCATTTCATTTTCAGAGCTGGCGCTGCTCAAAGCTGTACTGGTGTCAGCATTATCACCTGCTCCTTTCTTCCCTTGTGCTCTGTAGCCTCACCTCCAAAGCAACGACTTCCCTCTGTTTCCCTTCCCAAGTTTAAAGCTTTAACTCCAGGTATGCATTAGCCCAACCTGCTGCTCTGCTGGCACGTTTTGCGTCCTCCCACAGGCAAGGGGATAATCCCGTATTACAGCCCACTGGTAACTCAGCTTGTACTACTTCACCTCTCTTGTTGCTGCTGGATTCCTTCGAATCAAGCTCTCAAGAACCTTGACTGTAGCTTCCCATTTGTCGACATCTTCACATCCTGTCAGGACTGAATGTAATTGAAAGACAAACACAAACTATTACCAGAATGGTGGTGCATGGATAGGTACCCCCAACTTCGTTCTGCAAACAGTTTGTCTTGTTACAGGCAGGTATCACTGACTCAGCACATGGCCAGCATTAGGAACTAAAATGAAATTACTCAGAAATTGGAACACTGGAGCCCAGATGACTGAAATCCTACAGCTTCAGCAAAAAATCAACCTGCCCAGAGACCACTCTCCCAATATCAGTAAGAAATAAAGACTCAGCCCAAAATTTCTTACCTTCAATGCAGTCTCGAATATACAAAGGAGCCTTTGTCTTTAGTTCTTTATCTTCTGACATGTCATAAGGGATGAGGTCGTCATCGCTGTAAAATAGAGTCAGGAGTTAGTCTGTGAGGTACAGACTATTTTTCTTTCCCCAGCTCTCTACGGGGAAGGGAAAAAGCCAGCACATGCACTGTCCCAACACTGGCCCCGTTGCATCCATCACCCAGCAGCACTTTTGAAGCTCAGCCTGAAGGGCTCCTTAGGAAGGTCTATAAATTACGGTGGAGCTCAGTGGAAGAGCAGTTCTGTGACCAGCTCTGGAACTGGATCTCCTGGTCAAGTTGCAGGAAGGAGTCTGGTGACCCAGATACTAGAAGCTGATTCTTGAGATTTCTTTATATATTGGTAAGGTGACAGAATAAGGCAAGGCTACTGTTAAAATGGGTAAGTATATCTGGAAACATATCTAAGTAAAAGGGAATAAATACAGTGGTTGTACATGACGTGGGCTTTGCTCAAACTATTGACATACCTGCATGCAATTTCCTACACCGAGTCTTACTTTGCTGCACAACACTCAGTTGAACAAGGGCAAAAAGCAGAAGATTTGCCAAGCAATACAGCTACCAATGGCTCCCTTCCCACCACACCTGCTCTTCAGACCCTGCTGTTACTTTCCATTTCATGCCAGTTTCTTGCCCCATACCTGTCAAGTTCTGCATCTGACTCCTCATTTGGCACCACAGGGGCCGCCGTACATGATTTCTCATCACTTTCTGATACCAGAGGCAGCGCAGCATCTGCTTTCTCCTTCCTGCCGTGTGGAACAAGATGTATTAAAACCAATAAAGTCACAGGCCTTACTCACAAGCAAAAAACTACCCACGCCACCACTCCTTTCTTTCCGCTGTGGTCTCCCACCTAGCCTGGCTGACACAAAAAGCAGTTCTGTGAGGGAGAATGGAGAGATGAGCGGAGAAGAGAAGCAAAATCTCTTAAGAAAAGAGAGCAATGGGTAACAAAAATGAAGCAAAGTAACTTGCTTTGCTCCCCCTGCCCTAACTTGTACCTAGGGCTGCGAAGGAAAGATGTATCTGTGGTAACTGATCACACTGGCCTGCACTGTATTTGAAGCTATGAATGACACTGAGCAAATGCAAACCATTGCTAGGGGGGTGAACACAACAACAGAGACTTTTCTTCTATCTCTGTACCTATTTTTGTGGACTTTGGTATGTCCTTTGACCTCTGTGTTTCTCAAATGCTGTCTACCACTCTGATTATGCCCCTAAAACCGGAGCAATAAATCTTCCGTATTTCCCTGGACAGCTTCATTTGCTAACAACATGAAGTGCTTCCTTCATCTGCTGATAAAATTGAGTGCTTCAAAGAGCCTCAGCAGATCCTGTGGAAATTAAGAGCACCAAAGAACCAATCTTAAGACTGATGATAGGCTAGGTTTTTGTTCCTGATGAATGGCTGGGGGCGTATGGCCTAAATGCCAGATTTCCCAGAGGCAAACAGGCCATTTGATTCTACCCAGGGGCACACAAGACCCCTAGAAACTGCAGCAGGGTTTCACCACATGCAGCTGTCAAATAAGCGATTTTAATAGATGCTACCATTTGAATTACGGCTTTAATGTAACGAGACTGCGTTGTAAGGATAAGGTACGTTTTAGAGTATGTAAGACATCTTGAATACTGTACACGGTTCTAGGCAGTAACCAAAAAAAAGACATGGAGAAGAGCCAAAAGATGGACACAAACAGCAGCAGTAACTTACTCATCATCTGGAAGGCCGGGGACGGCACCTGATGGTGGAGTCTGCAGCAAAAGGGACTTCAGTTCTCTTGTTTCATCATCATCTTCATACTAGACATTCAGAGTAACAGTTACTGTGTTCTGTTTGATTGCAAATATGCCCTGCATTCGACATCTGACCCTTCTACTGCGTGCAAATGAGGACGGAGTATGAGCTCACATGAATCCCATTTGTTTTGCTCACTGTACAGCAGTGATGCATGTGTGCTGTACCGTGAGCTGGCTTAGGTTTAAAGTTCCCCCTCAACTTCCATGTGTCAGATTCCAATTCCCTCCTCCAACATCATAATCCTCCAGCAGTCCTTTATCATCATCAGTTCATCCTGAGCTCTGTCATCAGATTACACTCCAAAAGTCACTCTCAGCCACCTGGCTCTTTTCTATAGAGTTGTTTTTTGTGTTTCTGGAAGTGCTGCTGCCTCTCCTTATTTCCAGATAATATGTGTTAGAACTTGCTGTAACGCTCTGAATCATCTGGTTCAACACTTATTTTCTTTAAGCCCTGAACACCAGACATAATTTCATTATAACCTTCACCTGAAACTTCAGGACAGGCCCATCAGTGTTTATTTTCGAGCTGATGCTCTCTGCCACGACCATTCCCAGGCGCCGTATTTGTGGCAGGCTGCTGTCCAAGTGGCATTTCACACCCTCCATCATGCTTGTGAGGAGCTCTGAAAAAAACAAACCAACCACAAATGAACAGTGCATGAAACAAAGACAGAAACAAACATCCCTCTTTATGCTGTTTCCCCAAGAAGGCATCTTAGCCCCTGACAGCCTGATAATGGGTAGAAAGAGAGGAAGGGGCCCAAGCAACTGCGACTTCTTTTTCTGCAATGGCAAGAAATATATTGCCCTTCAGCCACAAGATAATAATCCTGTGGATTTCATGGGGTACAAAGTCAATAAAATTTGACAATGTATTCTAAATTTGGAGTATTTCCATTAACAAAAAAGGATGTAAATAAAAACCAACCACAAAGGAACAGCCCAAAGACAAGTGAATCTTTAGCTTGTTTTCAGAGTGCTTCAAAGCCACTTAAGAAACACCGTGTTTCGAGGAAGCTACAAATTCTGACTAGCACAACAGTCATAGAGGGAGAAATTTCCCTCGCCACCTAAGGAAGTGGAAACAGGCAGGTAACACCAGTACTCCTCAGCCCACAGAGAATTACTGTTGCCAGCTTTACCAGGCAGGCTTACTGCTGTTAGACTGACTTTCCACTCAGAAAACTTTACTTTCTTAACAGCTTTCAGATAAAAAACAGGTTATCAAACTGTTAGTAAATAATTGCTAGTAAATAACAGGACATTTATTCACTGAAAGAAAACCTAAATCTAGAATAAAACAGATGAACAGGTCTTGTAAGTCAAACTTCTCCCCTCACAAAAGTCACATATACGCAGAGAAGTAGCTCTAGACACAGGACAGAAATTCTTCTTATTGCAAAAGAAACAGAAATTTTAGACCAGAACCCAAATGTACTATGTGCTGTCTAAATACAGAGTAGAGGTTCCTGCCTATTACTCACTAGCCCTACTCGCCTCACTCTGAAGGGAGCAGAACGACACAAGGAAAGCACATGGATGGCCAGAGACCAAGCAAACAGCTTTTGATCCTGATGAAAACAGCTTTTTCCCTTGTTCCCTCTGAAGCCTTATTCATGCTCCAGCAGTAAGTCTATAAATTGCAAATCACGCCATTCCTCTAACCAGTCCCAGTCAATCCTTGTCTTCCTGTGACAAAACTTAAAGGGTTCCTAAACCATAGTTCAAGTATCTGCTTCTCCAATTGCATAACTTAAAGCTATGTGCTTGGAACTCTGTCATATCCATGCTAAAGAGAAAGTGGATTCCAGCAGGCCACGCTGTTTGCCAAGATGAAGAGGGGACAGTTTCGTTTATCTGTAGATCCAAAGAAGATGATTTTCTCCTCAGCCAGCCCTTCTGTTAAACAAATCTAAGCCCTGCTTCTCCCACTGCCTCACCTTGCCTGCAGCTCTCGATTTCAGGCTCCTTCAGGTGGGAGAGGCAGATCAGGATGGCCTGGCTAATATAGCGCTGCTGCTCGGGCGGGGAGTGTTTCACGGCACTGCTGCTGCCCCAGGTCTCCAGCAGTTCTTGCAGCACCTGCGTCAGAGAACTCGAGTTGGCCCAAGACGGATCTTTTCTATGCACATAAGCAATATTCTTTTAGAAGCACGTTTTTGGAGCGTGCTGTCATACAGCACATGGGATATTCTGAAGGCTCTTTAGTCTTCGTGCTTCCCAGTGAATGCTACACTCCCTACAAATGGAGCTAACTTTGTATTTCAGGGCCAAAAACATACTGTGTTTGGCCAGCTAAGAACTCCACACCACCTTTGTTTAATATATAATGATACATATACATATTTTTTTATTTACAAGTAATAAATATGTTTATTTCTAATAAATGTTACATGCAAAGCAATATGTATTATTGTCAAAACCCCAATATATCGTACGATTTTGTGTGTTTTCACTCTGCTCTTACATAGCTGCCAGTACTTCCAGATAATTTTAGGATGTGTAAGCAGTAAAAAAAGATTTTTTAAAATGACAAAACAGTAGAATTTCCAGAGGTAACAATTTCCTAGAAGTTCCATCGCTGGAAAAGGGAAAATATCTGCATCGCCACTGAGGAAAAGGTAGACCAGAAAAGACTCTGAAGCATCAACTATTTGGCACACAGACAGCTCTCAATTAACTGCATCGCTCGCTGCCATCTGCCCAGCCACACAAACTGAGGGTGACAGAGGAAGCTGACAAGGATAGAGGACATGGGAAATCTGCCGGAATCTAAGCCTCATTAGTTTTGCTACTTGGAAGACAATTTACCAATTAAATATAAAAAACCAAATGCCACCGGTGCAGAAAGTCATAGATTTATATATCACAACTTAGTTGTGATAGGGTAGAGCTTCCCTCACGCTCAGGAACAGCAACGAAAGCGTCTTAGAGAGTACCAGAACTGTGCACATACCCCCCTCACACACAGAGAAGAGAATTTCTTCCCCAGCCATGTTCCTTAACCTTACCTTGATCAAGAAGGTGCGCCGAAGGCTATCCAGGGCCAGGTAGCCAAGGAGGTTCTGCAGCACCGCAGTCTGCAATGAAAATCACCAGTCTTGCTTTAACTGGGCATAAAATCGTCATCCACCAACGACAAGCGGTGTCTTTTTACTGTGTTAAACTTTTCGTTCGAAGGGGACCGGTTGACAACATTCAGAGACAGAAAAATAAGCAGATTTAAAAAGCCAACCCAACTCACACATGCATTTGCTGATGAAACACATAAAAACCAGGACAGAAACAGTGTACAGTATTTTTGGTGGTCCTGTCTTGGCAGGGAGGTTGGACTAGATGATCTCCAGGGGTCCCTTCCAGCCTCTATTATTCTGTGATTCTTACCATCAAAACCAGATCAGCATAGTCCCAGGCAAACACAGAACATGGAAGCCTAGAGAACATCCCTCACAACAACATCACAAGCCACAGAACACTCCCTAGCACCTTGTGACAAACCGCAGTACACAGGAAAAAAAACCAAACCAATCCTTGTCTCATCTCTGCAGTCTAATTCTTATCCCCGAGGGTGGGTCATGGCTTCTTTGGTCTGTTCTTTCAGATTCTAAACTAACCAGATGTCCCCAGAACACTGAAGGGACGTACAAATAACCCCTTGGCTCCAGAAAAACCATACAGTGATCCTGCTAATTGCCATCAACCCCCAGAGAGCACACGAATCCCACGATTTCAAAGCAACCCTTCAGCTGAGGGGAGGTCAGTGAACAGCTCAGGTACAACCTGGAGAGACTAAGGGCTGATTTCAGAACAAAGAGTTAAATCTTACTCAAGAAGACCTGGAGCTCAGCTAAAAACGACCCTGGCACTTGGGAAAAAACAGCGTTACTACAGCACTGCTCAGCGTGGAGTTCTTACCGTGTGGCTGTACTGCAAGAGCAGCATCTTCTGCGTCACCACAAACTGGGCTTTCTTGTTTTTCACAACCAGGTTTCCCAGCAACCTGGACAAGACATCTGCCCTGGCAAGACAGGACAACAGCAAAGCATTAGGAATCCACGTCATTACCGTCATGCTGCTACTAACGGTAGGAAATGCTGTCGGAAGTTCCTTGCAACAACAGTCTCTAAAACTTTAACAGTCTCTAAACCCCCTAAACTTTAAGAGTGAGTCAGTAACCGCAAACAACGTTTCTACTTGTTTTTTTCACTGCATGTCCCAATGCAGACCTTTAAGGAACGATGAAGGTTCTACCTGAGAGGGAGCAATCAACTGCTTTAGCCCCCACCCCCGAGTTTCTCAGGAAATGGCAGTGTCAGAAACCGCCTGCACACACGTCAGCATCTTCCAGAATCTGATTCTGGGAGAGTTTGTGAAAAAATTCCAGCATTTGTTCTGGGTGAAGGAGGAAAGCGGAGCTCTTACCCAGGCGCTCTCTGCACAAAGCCAAGGACCACTGCTTCCATCCAGCGGTCTGGCACACACTCAACCAATCGCCAGCATATCCTCTGCCAGATGCAGTCTGACTTGGTGAGATCTGTCAGGCGCGGCAGCAAAACGCTCAGAATTTCCTCTGAAGTGGAAGAGAGAACAGGTCATGACATCAGATGGGCAGAACCGGTGCAATGGTGCTCAGCGTCGGTCTACAGATTTCAAGGTCCTCGTAAGACAATGACACAAGGTGCAGTTTGCAGTTTTACACTGCTCCTGTGGCAAGAACTAAGCCAACCAGCCTAAGGAACCTGGAGATATTCCTCATCACAGTCAACACCTAGAAAATCTTTCCTCTTCTTCCCCAGCCCTCTTAACTCCTGTATTCAGGGGCTCCAAAGTCTGAAGCAAAGCCAGCCTGAAGGCTACTCCCAGGAGCAGGCAGCAATTACAGAGGCAGGGATTTATCCTGGGATTGACAAGGCATTTTCAGACCCCTGGATGAAAAGCTCTAGAAGAGCAATTCTTAGTTATGCCCCAAACAGCACGATGAGGAGGCCAGCAACCTAACCTCATCAGTGTGTGAGAGAACAGATCGCATTTCCCATAAGCTGACAGAAAAGCATCAACATCAGTTGCATCCGTAGCCAAGTATCCCCAGAAAGCAAAGCAGCCTGTGCAGCCCAGCTCACAACCCCCCGAAGCATTAACTGGTCAGTCTCCCACTCCCCCTGCTGATCATTAGCTGATCCTTCCGCACTAACCCAGCCAACCACACTTTCCTCCTCCCCAGAACCGCCCTGTAAAGCACTCACTTTGTCTCCCCTGAACGCACACCTTCCCCAGGACATGAGAAACAAAAGAGATGGAGCAATCCGAGCCACCTGGGATAAAAGAGACACAAGCTTAACACGAGCATCACCAGCAGCCTCCTCCAAGTGACCTTCAGAAGGACGTGCGTAAACTTCTACAAGTACTGAAACCTGAAAACACTGATTTTTTTCTCTTCAAGCATCACCTCTTCCTCACTCCACCACCTCCCTTCAAGCACAAACCAGCACCCAGGATTATTTATACCCAGTGAGAGTCAGAAGGTAAACCAGCACTCAGGATTACTTACACCCAGCGAGAGTCAGAAGGCTGCAGTAACTTAGTCCCGCTTTAATGCAACAGTAACAAAGCCACTGGTTCACTCATTACTATTTATATCTTTAAATCAATTCCTTCAGCACAGACCCAGTGACCACAACTAAGCTTTAGGAACAGAAAACGCTCCTTAATTACTTGTAGGACTGAAGTTTTCAGGGGGATTTTAAAAAGACTCCGACATCTTCCTCATTCCTGGTATCTTATGCTTTTAAACATGACAAACTTCAGCCTGAAGGGTGAACGAACCCCATTATCTGTGTTTCAAGCACCAGCCAAGGGGGGTCCCCATGCACAAAGCAGTTCTTCAGAAGAGCAAAGTTCTCCTGCCACCTTACCTCTTAGAGAATCGGAGATCTTCTGCAGCACCTGGATAACGGCACTGCCCAAGAGAGGAAAGTAGTTCTGCGGGAAGAACACGGGCGGGTTTTCCCCCTGGAGTTTATTGCTCACATGGTCAGGTAAACACACGATCTTGGTGAGCAGGGCCTCCTGCAGCTCAGGGGAGCCAGCCTGCGCCTGCTGCTGGCACACCTCCCACATCAGAGCCGAAATACGGCCCTCCTGCACGAACTGCTCCAGGACCTCAACCACCTCCCTCGGATGAAGGCTGGGACTGGAAGAAAGTAACTGGAGTAAGTCCGTGCCCCTTTTGACTGATATATATATATTTATAAAAGATGTGCACAGTGTTGTTTTTTTCCTGTTACAGTCTCACCACTACAACACAGCTGCCCAACCCCATGCGATTTTAATCAAAATCAAAATCAAATTCAAATGAAAATCAAAGCGATTCCAATCCTTTTGCATCTCC
>WEIS01093766.1:1056-31443 GCA_013389965.1 Todus mexicanus
ATTCTATGATTCTACGTTATTTGTTCTCATTTTCCTTAAGACAGAACTTCCAAACATTTAAAATATATAACTTCAGTCAAGATATAGCGCACTAGAGATGTTTCACCATGGAAGTGAAAGCAGGCAGCTAGCAGCAGAGATTTGCAACTTCAGTGAGAAAAAGCATTTTCCTGACAACCCAGCAGTTGGGGTTAGCCTTTCTGAAACTGAGGTGTGGTGAGGAGCAGTTGTCTCTGTGTAACCGATTATCTGTCTCCCATAGCTGTTTGGAACCCAGAGAAGATGCACACGCAACACAAATGTGCACGTGCAGAGTTGGTTTATTGTGCACAGCGCTGCTGCTGCCGCTGTGGGAAAAGGGGCCAAATGACAAAGAGAACCGAGAGGGATGTGCTGAGACTCCAGCGAGAGACACGTATCCATCTGGGGTCACAACTATTTGAGAAAGCTCTAGAGAGCTGACGAGAGCACCAAGTGTCTGGAGGGTTAAGAAACATGCTTGGGAAAAAATGCCAAAGGGAGGCATTGAGGAACTGGATTTGTTTAGTCTGGAAAAGTAACAGTGAAACATGATGAAGGTGTTTTAATACAGAAATGTTTTTAAGAAAGACAGCAGGGATCAATTATTCTGCATGTTCTGCTCTACAGAGGGGGAATGATGTGAAGGAATCCCCTTTATTGGATATAAAGGCTTTTTGTCTAGCTTTTCACACAGGGAACCACAAGAATAGGTAGATGAATATTGTGGAATCTGCTCTCAGAGGTCTGAAAGACCTTCAAGGGCAGACAGACATCTGTTGATGATCTAAGTGTGTTTTATCTTTGTACAGTGCAAGAGGCTCTTCAGCCCTCTCCCAGTCTTTTGTACCAATGATTTCACAAAACACTGGGCTCCATAAAACACAGGCACATGGCATGGCCCCGAGAACAGATTGGGAATAGAGCTTATATGCTGAGTGCTCACCAAGGGAAACCTGGAGCTCGGAGCAAAGGAATAATTATCATCTTTGCCAATGAACAATCCTGCTTCAAGCTACCTGTCTCAATCACCGTCTCCTACAAAAAAGAAATAGCTTGCAGAACCCTGAACTTGAGATCAGAAAAAGGGATAGCATTGACTTTGGTCAGACTGATTTCGCAAGAAACAGAGCAGGTCCATAGTCCAGAGGTAATTCTTTATCCTTAGACAGTGCCATTCACCTAAGGACCTCAAATAGTGAAGCATCATTGGATGATTAAGTCTTCATGAGCTAGGTGGCAATCTCACAATATTTTACAGAACAGCGATCAGGGAGGTTAAGAGTCATGTTTTGCAGAAGAGTTGATCATCATCTGTGACTGCAATCAAAGAAGTCTCACTGAGATAAATGAAAGCTAGAGATGCCCAGATTTCTTAAATTAGTCCCTTTGTAGCTTGCAATTAGCGAATAAGGAACAGAAACCTAGAAATATGGGCTCTCATTTCATACCAACTCTTGCCAGTGCATGTGAGTCATCTTAAAGCACGATTTCATCACTGCAAAAATTGTATCAACCAGAAAGATACCACACTCCTTAGATCGAACAGACTTCACGCAAACTTCTGTCATAAACACAACTGCTTTCCTGGCAAGTTTCAGACATGCAGCCATGATACTGAAACATGATGAGTTATTTTAAAAATCACTTGCATAAAATAAATAATGTGCAGCATATGTTCTGTCTCAGGTTATGAAAACATTCCACAACAAACTAGCTTAAAACAATTAAAAATGTTTCAGTCAGTGGACAAAAGTTCAAGCCATAACTTTCCTCAAGCTGCCGCTGTTTCCAAGCACTTCTGCCTTGATGATATATGTATTTTCAGATGTTGACAGCAAGTTTCCACAAATAATCTACTTGCAAATCTCCACACAGATTTGCTACTAATAGAGACTTCAAAACTATGAAAGAAGCAGGCTAAAATGAACTTTTGCTGTGAGGTGATGCATGACGGGATGAGAAGAGTTGATAAATAAAACCCTGGAAATGCTGGCTTTATCCAGCTGTTACGCTGCTGCATTTGATTTGCACTCATGTGGCCATGACCCAAGACCAGCAACGCAGAGCAATGGTTTGTGTCAAGGATAGGAACTCCACCACATGCAATGCCATTTCTGCACTCGCTTTTCTAGAGTCACAATCATTCTCCAGATGTTCGAGGAAGGCTCAGGTAGCAGGGGGGAGTAGTTACCAGGACAGGTAGCAATGGTATGACTATCAGGAGTGACTGTCCTCAGTCCTTTGAGGCAAACACTCATAACAAGTCTAAGGAGCACTGCAAGCAGAGCAGCTACTAGAATATGGGAGTCTAGGTAGATATATGCAAGTCATGCTGGTAGGCACAACATCAGGGAAGGACATCTACTTGTAGATAGAGATTCATCCCAAGAACTGGCCCACAGTATCTCCACTGGGGTCTGCACTGCTGCCCTCAGAGCAGGAACATACTAGCACAGGGCGCAGCCTGGGCTCTGCTTGCCCCATGGCAGGGAGATGTCTGGAGTCACTCTGGATGACTCTTATGTCCTTTTACCTCCCTGCTTTGGGCAGGGGCAGTCCAATGCCAGCTGAGGTTCTGATCTACAGCCTCAGAAGTTCTGAACAAGCAGTTGGTGACCAACGGAGGGTAAGCGTGAAGGGGCTGGTGATGAATAGAATCATAGAATCATTTAGGTGGGAAAAGACCTCTAAGATTATCAAGTCCCGCTGGGAAATGCAGAAGAAAGCAATGGAGGAGGAGATAGAGTGTCTTGTTGGTACTTAGATTTTAGGAAGTCTGGGTTAGGCACGTGTTTCAACCTGGTGAGGGCAAGGTTCCCAGCACCATCACAGTACCCGCAGTCTCCTGACGCTTTTTTGTATTATACACAAAAATGTTGGGACATTTTTTCTTGCCCTGTGTCTGATCTTGTCAGTTTGGTTTTAGCTGCATATGTAGTAAACAGCCAATTCTCCATCAGAAGCAGCTGCAACACTTTAAGTAATCAACTTCTGCATTTTCTTTTCTTTTCTTTTCTTTTTTTTTTCCCTACCACAAAGTCATCTGGGTCTGTACGAGGCAAACCAGTAAAGCACAAGGCTTCATAATTCCAGGATATTTGCTTTGGGAAGACAGATGTAAGAACTGGCAGTGAGCTGGATGGGCAGCATGGAGAGCAGCTGTGTTATTAGTAGCAATTTATCTATTCCGACAGCATGTAGACATTATACCTGAGAATGGGGGCCCGTAATGCCAGGCACTATGTACACATGGTGAGAGCTAAAGCTTGCAAAGCAAACCAACACCCCTAGCCCTGGGAGTGGGAACGGGGACCAGTGACATGAAATACCTCGCCCAGGATTACAAAGTAGGTCAATGAGAGAAAAAAAAATTAAACCTGATCCAGTTCTCTGATCAAGTGGTATTTGCAGTACTGAGGGTAGGACCACTTGCTGGTAGCTAAATGAAGCAGATCAGCAGTGCCTACCAACTGTGGGGTTTGTTTTGTAGCTGCAAGCTGATCTGGAGTCATGCTGAATCTCTTTTCCCTCGTATTCTACTAAACCAACAAAACACATGTTGACACACAGAAAAATATAATGAGGGAAGACAACAGAGCTCTCAGCAAACAGCTGAACATGTTCTTTTGCCTGGAGGGGTTGTACTAATCCATCACAAGGCCATGCTAACCACCTCAGTTCATGAACTCATTTACTGCAGTAGATCTGATGTAGCTTCAGGCTCCCTTGTGTGTTCCAGGCTCGCTGGGCTGTCTCCTTGGTCTCAGTGAACCCACTGGTAGGGAAACAACAAATTGTTTCTCTGGGTTTCCATCATCCTTCCTGCTTGGTGCTGGAGTATAAGTCGTAGTCTTGAGCTATGCTCTTCCTTGAAGAAACTTGGCAACTACTGAGGTTTCCCTTCTGAGAAGTGCATAGAAAGTACATGAAGTGTTTTTCATGGCTCTCCTGTTAATCACCAACATGTCTGCTATCTAGCTACACCTTGCTTTTCCTGTTCTCCACAGACCTTTTCGCAGCTGCTCCTTTCTGGAAACCACATTTCTATTCCTGATAGTAGCAAACAAGCAACTGCCACGCAAATGATGTGAGTTGAAATGTTTCCTACGTGAAGCTCTTCAATCCAAAGTGTGGTTTCCTTAGAATGTTAAATTATCTGATTCAGAGAAATTTGGGGGTGTAACCACAACATGAGTTTCAGAGCAACAAAGGAAGAGAAAAGATTGCCTACATCCAGAAGGAGGGATTTATTTCTGGCTCCTGTAGGACCAGAGGAAATCTCCAAAACTCAAAGCTCCATAGAAAGTAATTTTGAAATAACAAGTTGCCCCATGAGACAAAATGTAGTTGTTTCATCAACTCCTTTTGCAAGTTCAGTGCAACAACTGCAATTCTTCAATTAAATAGAAACACTCACCGCAATCCCAACCAGCTATGGGGGGTTGGTACAGCTGAGTTTAAGAACCTAAACTGTTCACCTCGGCAGATATGCCTTTGACTTTAATTAGTGAGAAACTGCATCTCACAAGCAGTGCTTGGCAAGATACTTTTCAGTATTGTTAAACTCTAGTCCTTCCACACCCATACATTCTTAAAGAATTCTTTGGAAATCTGCTAATAGAGTTTTTTTTTTACCAACGAGACAAATTTTTCCTCCTTTCAGTTGGCGCATAGGTTTATTGGTGTAGGGATGCTCATAAACTAGACAGCTGAAATTGTTTTATATAGACTTGCTTTAAAGCGAGGGAAGGGAAAGGATGTTCTACTTGTAGTTGTCTCTTTTTTCTGCTTTAAAAGCATTTTGTAAACATTAAAGGATGAAAACACAGATGAAGGAACCAGTACCAGTAGCTGTCAGCAGGATGAAGAGGGTAGCTTAAGAAACAGTATAGAAGAGAAAGTCAGTACTAAAGCGGATTTTCTAGCTATCCAAAAGTTAGGCTACTCACAGAGTCCTCGGAAGCATCATGTAACCTCTTTTGTTAGCAACCCAACCGAGCCATCACTATGGTGCATTGCTACAAGCAGCCAGATGTTTGACAGAGCATTTTGGGAAAAGAACATCATTCTCACCATTAGTAGCAACAGAGATGACAGGACAATTTTGAAAGCTTCTGTTCACAGAAAGATGATTATTTTTTTCCTCTCGTCACATGTGTTTAATAGGTTTGGATAGCACCCAGTGTCCAGCCTCTTATCGGAACCTTTCTACCTTTTAATGTCCTCCTGCGCTGATGGATAGCCTAAACATTAGCAGGCAACCTTATGTTGCAATAGCCATAGCTTAGCTTCCTCTGGTAAACCAAATGTCATTTGTTCCATTAAAAAAAAAATAAAAAATCCCTAAATCTATAAACACTCATTTACAACCTCAACGTTATTGAATGGCTTTCTTGCAGGAAAACAAACAGATCCCTGCTTGAATTCACTCCTCTGAGACATAAGCCTGTAAACATGAGTAACCCTTCCCTTGCAACCGATCCTCACAATGAAGCCCACGAGCTATTTGCTTTGCATGAAGGTAGCTCATGCATGAAGATCTGATCCAGGCTACACTCAACTCAACGGCTCTAGGCATAGCAGTTGCAGTGGGGATTTTGCAGAATTTGCCTTTGTCTTTTCCCAACAGCAGGTCAAACCCCTGAGGAAACAGTTAAACGAAGAAAGGAAAATCCAAAAGAGAGCTTGGAAAGGCCTCGAAAAGGATTAGGAAGTGAATTAAATAAACATCAGGCAGGAACCAGTGGCCCACTCACAGCAAGACTGGCAACACCTAGGAAAGCAAACACCATCACTACCTAGCACTGCTGGAAACAGGGCATTCCCTAATCACCTGTGTCACACGATCCATTAACAATCATATGGTAATGGCCTTCTGCAAAGAACCGAGAGGGAAGACATTTATTGTAAGAGATGACACACTGTTTGCAGTGTATATTCCACTCCTCCTCAGTTTTGTTTGTTGGACAAACAGCATCTGTGCCAGGATACTATATGCTTGATTTTTCACTCTGGTTTGATTAAAAAAATAATAAACTAACATACAAGTTGAGGCTTGGTATGCAGGTTAACTGATTTTTCTAACTGTAGCTGCATTATTGGGGGAAAAAAAATCTTATACATTAATAGTTTGACGTGCCACATATCCACAACTTAAATAAGCTGATGAATTTGAAATCAATTCGTAATCAAAAGACTTAAAAAAAAATTATCTTATTATTTTCTTATTTTTCACACTTATCTAGTGCTATTTTAATGAATTTAAATATAATTGTTTTCTGTGTGAGATTTAAAACATTCCTTAGGGTAATTCTGTGATTCCTAGTTCCAACTTGAAATAACAGACTCTAACATTATTAGCTTAGCAATTCTAGTTGCATCATTCCAGCCAAGGGTGTCAGCCTCAGGCATCTCATCTGCATTTGCCTGATCCATTCTTGTGAGGCTACTCAACTGCTGAAGTCTCTAGATGTTTTTCCAGAATCCTAATTTCCTATTACAGGGGAATTTGATGAGAATAAGGTACGTTTAACTTCCATTTTCATCACGTTCCTCTTCATTCTCTTCTCTGTTGGGATGAAGCATACAGTTGCCTGTTACTGCATTTGAGTTTAGCACAATGAACTCTAAGCTTAGAGATACATTTGTTGACCCATTATGCTTTTAGCTTCAGAAATCCAAGCTGAACCAACGAGGAAAGTTGCTGCAAGTCTCAGCGGGTGGACAGAAGGGCTTTGGAGGCCAGGTGTTGAAAGGGCTTCTGTACCACTGAGAAATCATGTATAGAAACTCAAGTGGATATGCCACGTGATGTAATTTAATGTATTCTGCATTACACCTAGTGAGGAATTCACCACATTATACTTTAATCATCTAAAACCTGAGGTGCTCCAAGTCTCCCTGGGCTCTCCGTAGTCTGTGGGCAGAAAGGGGCACCTCATCTCTGCTATCCAGATGCCTCCCTGTATTTGGACAGCCAAGGCTGCAATATGTGTGTTGGGAGTGTAAGAGGTTGGACTCAGCAGAGGTCTGTTTTAATGGCATTCTGTGCAAATGCACAAAGCCATTCCCTGCAGATTTATGGATGTTTTACAAGCCAGTGTTTCAGATCGCTGGAAAAGGCTGGGTGCTTTTTTCCCACGTGAGCAAAGTTTTCAGGCAGGAGAGGCTGTTTCTGAGGGGAGCTGAGCAAACCTCAAAGGCTTAGAATGAACTTCCTCAGCCATTAGATAATCCATACAAACTGAGTATAAGCGATGAGGGGTACGCAGAGGGGATAGGGAAAAGATGACCCCCTGAAAATGAGAGGAGGAAATGATAATGAGCATATTCATTAGCCAAGGGCAGACAAGTACATCCTTCCTGTTCTCAGATAATCCTGAGCAGACAGCTCTTTATTTGCACAATGTCCTCAGCCCTTTGGGATGCCCTGGCTAGTCTCCGAGAGGAGTCAGATCAGCCTGGGGGGCCTGCCCTGCCTCAGCAGACAGATGCGAGCCAGGTCTACATGTGTGGTTGACATCAATTAGCTGAAGCAAGTTTCCATTTTCCAAAGGGTCAAGTCAGAGTAATTCCAAGCAAACACAGGGAAGCCAGAAGGCTTTTGCCCACTGACCAAGTCATCCCAATGATTTTCCTGACCACAAACAACAAACAGTTATGCAGTATGTGAACTCAGGAGTGTAACCTCTCCAAAACAAGGAGGAAGGAAAGGCAAAGCTTGAACTCATAACACTGATTTGCATAAAACCGGTGTAGTTAATAACTCCAGCCCACACCTTCAACCTGCCAGAGCAAATGCATTGCAAATGCAGCCCACCTGAAGTCTTAATGGACAGGACAGAAGAGGGCCCAAGGACCTATTCTGGGACAGCACCATCACGACAGAGCAGGCTCCACGTTTTTTCCGTAGGCTCTCGTGCAATTTGGCACCATTGCAAGAGACAGAAATCCTCAGTAAGTGCTTAGTTAACTAACATTTTTATTATAAACAGTGGGTAAAGGATGAGGAAAGAGGACTTGAGCAAACCGTGAGAAAATGCCTTTTAGTCTGAGACCACAGCAAAGGGACTCCTAATCAAGGCAACACTGTGATTTTTCAGATTCCTCTGCCACACTGTATTACAGCCTGGCCCAACTGACAGAAGAATGCTTATTAAAATAAATTCTGACTAGAAAGCATTAATTTGAGTAACAAGGTTGCTGTTCTGTTGCTCAGATATTTTCCCAGAATTGAACTTCGGAAAGATGAGCTTATGCAGCAAGTACGCTGAGAAGGTACTTTCCTGGACTAAGACATAGTGATCAGCAGAGATATTGATCGTGCTGTCTCTGGAACAACAACAAGAATTATGTATTGATTTCTCTGGAGACTGGATTATGTATCGATTATGCTCACTGCAAAGCAGAGGCCTAAGTAATGCTATCATCTCTGGCTAAAAACGCCGCCCGTAGAGTAGCGAAGTCAATAGAAAGGGGAGATGAGAAATCCATTGAGTCAAAGGGTAAAGTCCCAGGGCAATTAATTAAACGGCAAAACCCTCCTTGGCTCAAGTAAGGCCAGGATTTCTACTTAAGTATTTAGCATCCTGACAAGTCTCCTAATAGGAATCCAAAGGACACAGTGAATAACGCTTTGAGCAAGTAAATAATTCTAGCCTATCCTGAATCCATGTAACACAACTGCGTTCAGACAGGCACTTCATTCATTGCTTACTTCAATTGGGTCATTGATGAAATGCATGGGGTTTAGAAAAAATTTGAAAACTCGATGTGAAGATAACTCTCGGACCAAGCCTTAAGGGACCATCCCCTGTAGCCAGAGGAAAGCAATATTGTGTTGGCCTTTTATCAGCAAGATAATAAGCTTACAGGAGGATGGAGATGGCTCGCTGGATATAAGAGACATAAGCTGAATTTGTACAAGAAAGGTAACAATGTAGAAACCAGCCCCCGAAGGCTCACCTTTCAAATCAGAAAGCTTCTGGCTCGTATTAAACTCTGCAGATTGCTTTACAGAAGCTTAATGCTTCTTTCTTTCAGAGCTTCCCTTACAGTGACATTCAGCTTTTGTTTAGACCACTCCAAAACCTAATTATAACATGTTCTCTAGAAGGCATTTAGTAAAACTAAACAGTTAGAGGAAGAGGTCTCAGTACTTGAATCCAATTCTTGGTAGGGTCTGAGCCGCCCTTCCAGGATTCAGCCAGAATCATTAAAAAGCGATACATGAAACTTTCCTTATGGGACATGGAAGGCTTTAGTGATCAATGGAGATGACTCACTCAGAAGCGCAAGTGCTGAAGTTTGCATTTATTCTGGTGGTGAGAATAGGAAGGGGGAAAGAAATCTCAAGGAGAAAAGCAACCAAAGGCAGAGATCCTCAGCGTCAAGATTAAAAAAAATGACGTGTAAAAAGAAAACTCCTCAATGCACAGAGCTAAAAGAGAGTGTTTGTGAGCAGGAGCCTGGGCGCAGCTGCACGGCTTTGTCCAGCAGAAGGGCTCATACATCATTTTAATTTCATCCCACCCATATTACACAGACGTTTTCTTCTCCATAAAGAACTGATTTGAGAGACATGCCCATTTTAGTCCGTAGACAAGTGGAAGCTCAGTTACAGCTGATCAGCTCATTTCCCTTTCAGGGGACTTTTCCCTCCCTTCCTTATCCTATAATTGTTCATAGGAACAAAGACATATTTTCATGTAGCAAAATACCCATTGCGAGCCTTAGACTGGAGCAAAGAGGTGATTGCCATGTTCAGCTAACCTCTTGCAGCAAAGAAAGAAATTGCAAACACGGCTTTTATTCTGTGCATTTCCTGGAGGAAGGGAGACCGAACAGGAATTCAGATAAGAAAACCAATGCTGTTGCTGTTCCTCATATTCTGTGACTGTTATTAATGGAGATAACAATACACATTAGACTTCCTATTCAGTAACATTTTTAGTACCCAGCTGAGTCCAAATATAAACTATAATGGCATATGGAGACTGTCTGAAGAACCATTTCAAATCAATTTAGTTTTATATAGCGTCTCTCCAAGTATCTCAAGGTGATTTACAGTGAAAAAGAAAATAATGGGCTAGTGATTTAGTACAGTAAGGCATGGCAGCTGGCAGGCAGGAAGGCAGAAATGCTGCATGGAGATGCAAACCTCTAATTTAAAAGTAGTACAAAGGTAAATATCTCTCTTTGCTCTTCCTATACGAGAAGCAGACAGGTGATGAAGCCAGCTTGGGTTCAGTTTAACTCAACTGTTTCACAGAGCACCGAGGGCTTGTCAATTTACAGACAGAACTGGAACGTAAAACTGAAACGTTCCCACTCAACTGCTGAGATTAGGAAAAGCCAGGAAAGAAATATTTGTGACCAATTCATTTTAGCAGTTTTACCATCATATTTCACAACCTCAGAAATTTTAGACTTCCTGTGGGTTGGACTTTTGCCCTACGGGCTTATTAAGTCAAGAAGGCAGCTTTAAGTGCCTTTTTCATGGAAACTGTTAAAGCCTGTCTTGAAGAAGCAAGATGCTGGTCAAGAAACTTTGATCTTGCCTATACGGTAACCATTGCACTGCTCCTGTTAAATAAAGACGGTGTGCAGGTGGAGTTCCCTTCAGATCAGAGTACTTAAGCGAGACATGCCTCATTGTGTCTCTTCCTCTAAATGGACAAAGCCCTCTCCCCTGTGCTTTTCTCCCCACATAGCCCCTGAGGAGCAGGCAGCTCACAGCTGGACCTCCTCAGAGGAGGAGGTTAACAAATCTTCAGAGCATACTTCAAGGATGAGGGTGTCTTCAGCTACAGGACACCCCTCTTGTGGGTTTTCACTCTCCTGCTCACCACTCAAGTGAAGCTGCTAAGAAAGCCATTGAAACACTTGTATTTTGGCATCCTGTACCATGTGAACATCACATGTACTCCTTACATTTCCCTCCCATCCTGTAACAGTTTAGAATGGCCTGTTGGATGTGAATGTTTCAATGAACTTTAGACAAGAGAGGTGGAATACTAATATCTTCCTAGGTGAGGTTCTGAATAAGTAAATAGAATCATACAACAGCTAAAGTTGGAAATAGCTTTTAAATATTATCTGGTCCAACATTTCATGGAGAAGAGTCTAGATGGTATTATCTAGCACACTGTTCAGTAGCATCTTGAAAACCTACAGAGGTGAGGACTCCACCACATCCTAGGGAGGTTGCTCCTACACGTCACTTCTTCAAGAGGCCTAAACCACCCGTTTTCCCTTCCGGGTTGCAGGACACACTCGGAATTTTTCATCGTTTTTGTCTATAGGCCAGGGAGATGGTGGAAGCCTGACCTGCTCAAGCTATTCCTGGCATCAACCATGACAGAAGGCTGCTAGACCTCTTCTCAACTTCATCAGCGAGCATGTAGGGGCTGTGCAGGATGTTAAAGCTGTGAAGAACCTGAACTGTGATTACTCGAAAAAGTGCCTCCTTCCTTTACCATCTTGGCAAGTGCTGAGCTTGTTTAGCAGCCTCAAGGCTGGTGCTGAATATTCTCCGGAGCTTTCCATGCGGGAATTCACAGCTCCCACACGTTTGAGTCTGCTACTGTGTCGTGTGGCAGCATCTTGCAGACGGTGGTTGCATGAGTCACATGAGGCTGTAAGTACCGGTGTGATGTCTATTCATCTGGGAAAGCCTTTTCTTTTCCTTTCTGCTGTGCAAGTAGTATATGTTTCATTAAATAAAGTGCATGTTCCCTATGCAAATGAATGAACTTTGGAATGATGATACACTGACACATCGTATGTTAAATATGTATGACATTTTAAAAAAAATCCAAAAGAACTAAAAATCATTTATAAATATTAAAGAGCATGAAGTCTACTTTTTGTTTTCCTTTTGCTTCTGATCCTGCGTTGGGGGAAAAACACTCCTCACATTATAAGACTGAATTATCTGTCCAAGGACTAAACCTGTAATTTTATTCTATCAGTCAAGCTGTATGTCACACTATTTTTATATCGAGACAATCAGAATCTTTGAAGCACAGACACACACCTACTTAAAAGAAGCATCCCTCTGAAAGGAGAAGACTTGGGAATCAGCAGCAATTTGTATCTTTCAAGGGGCTGACAACTACATGGAGCAACGCAGCTCCTATTGAAGAGAAGGTTTCTTTGCTGGCCAGGATTGCACTTCATCAGGACATTTGGATCCAGATTCATCCCTTTGGACTGCAAGCATCTAACCTGGGTTCAAATCACTCACTTTCAATGGCTTCAAATATGGCCTTTGGAAAGTCTCTCTCTTTCTTGACAAGAAAGGACAGTAGGGCATCCAAACTCCTAACCTGAGTACCTTAGTTAGGTATCTACAAACAAATGAAATTAATCCGGGCCTTGCTCTAGTTATTTAAGTATTTGTCCCATAGGAAACCTGTTAGAAAATCTAGTGTTCAACCCATTGCTATGGCACAGCCAGTGTGACCTCTAGGAAGTATTTTCTGCTACACAGGTCTTAAATATCCCTCTTGGAAAAAGCAGAAGTTTTCCATCCAGAAAAAAAAAGTGCAGAGAAACCAGTGCAGACATTAGATCACCACCACCAGGGAGGCGGTTTTAGATTACAAGGGAATGAGTCTATCTTTGTGTTTAGAATCATAGAATCACTTAGGTTGGAAAAGACCTTTAAGACCATAGAGTCTAATCATTAACCCATCACTGCCTAGTCCACTTTTACTTCTGCCCAAAGACGTTAAGGTAACTTGCAAATACCATAAAAGTTTCAAAACAGACTAAATATCCCGTGCCCATTTTACATACTGAGAAACCAGATACACAGGTCCAATATGAAGTGCAGAGCACGGCAGAGAATGGAAATTCCAGCTCTGGAGTCCCAGTAATTTCCCTTCTTGTAATTCTGTTTCTTGATGAAGAAGCAACTATTCTCAGGTTGGTCTTCACTGCACATTCACTTACCTCACTAACCTATTCCAGGTGCTTCTACTGCACCATGGATGGCAGGAGTGCCATGGGACAGCAGTGAAGGGATTTGGCATCTGGAAATCTGCACCAAGACTGGCTCCAAAGAAGCACTACTATCCTTCTCTCACTTTAGCAGGCTTGCTGTCAGCAAAACACCTTTCTCCACTACCAAAAGGAAACTGGAGCAGTGGGAAATATTTGCCCTTGGTATTTGTCCCTCATTCCTTTGTTGACAGAAATTTGATGACGAATGGTCATTTTGGTGGATTTAAAAAGCAGAGGAACTTCATGCCTCTAATGAATGGGCAGCAGGAACTCATACTGGCAGCGCTCAATGGCTGCACATGAAACTAGCCAGGCTCAGTAAATGAAACCAGATCCCAAAATGCAGCCTGAGATAACTGAAAGTATGCATTGAAATTTATTGCAGGAAAATGACTGACTGGAAATAAAGTGGTCTGCTCTACCCCTCCACTTCCAAAACATATTGTATCATTTAAATCCTCTAGAAAGACATCTGCCAAATATGCAATTAATGCTCCTGAAGGTCAAATGTATTTCTCTTGTAAAATAGTTGAAGCAGCAATTGTATGTCTTGATTACTCTTATGAAAGCAACTTAGCAGACATCCTAGGATTGTTCTTGTGTTTGAAGTTAGATGTTTACTGCTTTCTGGCAGTAACTCTTGTTGTAAAGGTTAAGTGCCTTCAGCAAACGATCATAACCCCCCAAAAAGGGTTAGCCCCAGTGCAGCTTGTCCCAAATTCCCGCAGCAGATCAGTAGTTCTGTTTGGAGTGCCACCCTGTGGACACAGCTGCTGCCAGGAGCCCTCTCCTTCCCACAGCCCCGAGATGCAGCAACACTCAGGAACCAACAGCAGTGGAAATAAGAACGGGTGAGAGCACCCCTCAGCTCCAGCCTGCGCTGTCCCATGGCAGCCTCACATGTCTCTGGCTACCCTGGAGCAAGTGGTGGTGGGGATAGGAGAGGGAATTTTTGTACCAAAATACAACACCATTTTTGCCGGTGCTTTCTACACACCAGTATATGAAATGCCACCAATTCCTTTGAGTTGAATAGGAAATATTTGCAGTATCTGTTGACAACAGCTGAGATCTCTTGCATTACACCACAGATGTCGATCTTTGCACACCAAGCCCCCTGCTCATTCACAGATGAATTAAACCCTTGGTAAGCTGAAGTTCATCCTTAGAAATCAATTCCTGGATTGGATTATAGTTTTTTTCCTCCCTGACTGTCAGTATAAGACTTGCAGGTTTATTCACTGGAGATTGCCACCATAAATTTTAGGAGTCTGGCTTACAAAGCCTGTAACAACCTTGTTTAGCAAAGGTGTGCCTTGCAGCATTCCTTCAGTAATGCCACTTTGGCTGCCCCTTACCTCTGGGGTGAGGTATTTCATCATGATTTCCTTTCCTTTCTCTCCCAGCTTTTCATCTGGAGCAATTTCATATTCTGCCTGGAATAGATATATATAAAAAAAAAGTCAATATTTGCACTCTTATTTCACCATTATAATTTCATTTTGGATGTGGCCTTAACAGAATGCTCTGTCTAAAAAACCTGAAGCATAAATACCATTTTCTGATGGAAGTAAAATGTGTACACTCAATCCTATTGAAAACTTTCCACTGTATTTTGACCAAACCCTAGTGGTGAATTCTCTGAGACAATGTCTCATAATTAACACCAAGACAATTCAATTCATGCGTATTTTACAGTCTTGCCAAGTCTGCTTTCAGGAAGCATTCAGTGGCAAGAGTTGGCAACTTCATTTGGCTTTGCTCACAGGCAAGGTGGACACAGAAGGTAAAATTATTTCTCTTAGTACCAGAGAAAGTGAATATTTGTTAATTCTCGCCACAGTGGCATTTCAAGCACCAGGGGAACTCCTTCAGAAGATTGTCTTTTTGATCAAACGTGCCCTTCCTATTTATTTACATCTTTGCTGTGGTCTAGCAACACTTTTGCAAACCAGAGAGACTTGCTTATCACCTTCAGTGATCCTTGGCTCAGTCCCTCCAGAAGGCAGATCTAAGAACCAGTTTCTTAGGACCAAGATAAAACATGAGAGACCACTTAGAGGAATAGATGCAATAGGGAAAATCCTCTTTGACATCCCCAGTGCATTAAAAAACGAGAGCACCACATTCTCCACCCAGAAAGTTTACCTGCATTTTAAAATTCTGCCTATTCTGTGTATTTTAGCATTACTGATTTCTGATGAGCTTTAGGACGATGTTTACAGGAGAAACAAAAGAAGTATTACTTGTGCACGGCAAAGAAATTAATCACTTCAGCTAGAATTTTGGATCCATGGTAGGCATTTGAAGGAAGCACATGCCACATGGGACCCCAGTGGCTAAATGACAACAACAAACTCTTAGAGACGTTCTCGCTTGGCACTGCCCAGGATACAAAGCTTTAGCCTTAGGATCAAGATATTTTCCAGCAAAAAGAAATCAAAAAGAAAGAAAAACAAGGCAGCAGCCTAGTAGCTTTCATGACTGTATTAAAAAAAAAAAAAAAAAAAAGGACCCNAAATCCTGCCAAACCAATTAAGTAACCTGGTCCAATACAAGCTGTCTGCCATGATAAATGAGGAGGAAGTGTAAAAAAAAAAAAAGAAAAAGAAAAAAGAAAAGGAGGTATTTCAGACTGAACCGGCAAATGCTTGGAAGAACGCATTTCAGAACTATTGGAAGACGTATGTACTGCTCTGAGCTTGGTGCAATAAATCCGAAGGCAGGCTGTAATGGATACCCGAGCCGAGCAGACCTAGGAATGACACGAAAACCACAATGTAGTAATAATGCTATTACCCAGCTATCTGGCCAGCGCTGATTTAGAGAGTGCAGCCTAAGTCTGAAGCTATATATTTATACACATGTACAGCAGGTTGCCTGAGTGATCTAGAATTACAGTCTGATTTGGTTTGGGAAATGGCAATGACCGTAAATAAGAAAAAAACCTGCGCTGCTGCTGAAAAAATACACTGAAAGTTGAAATCCTCAAGTGCAGTACTTCTCTTTTAGTGACCAGTTTGCGGATGCACTGATTGTGTTCTCATAAAACTTAATACAAGGATCAAAAAAAAAGCCTTCATCCAATTTGCTGTCCTTTTAGATGGTATCTGAGTATGGGTGATTTCAGCACTTAAAGTACAGACACTCTTGAATGTCTATAGCATCTCAACAGCATTTTTCTCCATGATTCCTTGCTAGGGGTTAAAGCAATGGCAAGAGTAAGAGAAGGAACAATTATTTTAAAGGTGAAAGGTGCATCTTATTTGAACCTTGCAGTTTATGGTTAGGTTCTCAGACAGACTAAGTGCTTTTCATATAAAACAGATAAAATGCATTTTAACACAAGAAAATAATTGTATTTAGATAAAACTGTCTGTGCAGAAATCTGCAAAGAGAGGAGAATTTCTTGGCATTGCCTTGGTATGGAGATCTTCTGACTCCTCCAATGTTACCTACAATCTATTCAATAATGACCATTTCTCTCTCCTCCATTTGCTTGTAGGATCTGTATCCTGGTAATATATTTGCTCCCTACTAAATAGAATCCCATCAAAGTCATGATCTTCCATTTAAAGTGCACCAGGGAGATGTAAAAAAAATTTGGCGTCCTTTTTGCCATAGATACCTTATTACATTTACATCTCATCTGAATTGTACCACAGGACAGAGGATTAGCAGGAATTGGACCAGTGTTTCGAAATGCAGTTCCTGATGGGAATGTATACACACACTCACCGTATCTAATTCTATCTCAAGCCACTCGGGAAGGAATAAAAGGAAAGCTGAATTAAACTTGCATTTGACATCCCCAGAAAATGCGACACCGTGGTGGTGAAGGTAGGAAGTGACAGACAAGTGAGGGTGTGAGAAGGAACCATAAGCTCCAACTGTGAACACTGTTGATTTCACTGTAGCTCAAGTACTAGAAGCCCATTTCATTTTGTTTCTAAATTCATTATTATTTCTCCCTTCGGTGCCACTTTCAGGCTATTCGACAGCAGACACTGGTACATTTTCAGCCATATATTGTTATTAGCGGAGGAATTGCCCATGTAGTGACTTCCTCATGCTCACTCTGCTGCATGCCTGGGAAGAGTACCAAGGTCTTCAACTCTCAATCTTGTGCTTAAATTACAACGTACATGCCCTTCTTCCACTCTACTCAGAAGCATGGCTACAGTTTTCAAGTCCCTAATTGCTAGAAATAACATCATTACTTAAAATCCATGTGGAACAAAATATTTTCCATTATTCCTTTGATGAATCCAGGCATGTGTTTCAAGACTCCTGCTCTGAAGTCTAATAGCTTCTCCATGCCCTAGTTAGGTCAGACAGGGCCCTATTCATAGCTTATAAATGAGGGGAGGATTTACGATCACCCTGACTGCATGGGACAAGCTGCAGGGAAGGCTCTTCGGGCAGGCGCAGATCCTTCAGTCCAAATGGTGAGAGGATGTGGACTGGCCGCCGCTTGTTCCTGCCTTCTCTTCTGGCTGCTGTTTTGGAGACAGTAGTTGCTTCAGTGTCTCCTGCTTCCCTAGAAACAACCTTGGCTGAATAGGGGCATAGGGCTGCAAAGCATCCTTCCCTTCAGAGAAACCACCCTTGGGATGGGTTGAGTGAGACTGGATGGGAAAATGAACTTCCACTGGGAAAAGGAGCAGTGTCCAGCCTGTGGGACATGACTGTGGGCTCGGGGATGGTTGAGCTAGAGTTTTAGGGGCTGGAGGGTCCCTGTGACTAATGGAGAGCATTGCCAGGGCAATGGTACAGGGACCCAGTGGGGGCTTGCATCAGTAACCTTAATTCTGACATATTTTATCTAGTGTTTGATCTTCATCTTAACATTTGTTTGAGCTCCTGAAATTGTATAGCTTAAAAATAGGTGAAAAATGAAAAACAGAACCAAAAAGATCTCTCTGCAGATCTAGGAGGACTCTATCCCACAGCAGGTTAGCTGCTGGTTGCCACAAGAGTCAGTCCCTTGCACCCACCAGGAGATAGAAACAGACGCTCCCACCAGAGTGGTTTAGCCTTCTTGGCATAAGTCAGGAGCAGTGGAGTCACCTTCTGAGCATCTGCAGAAGGCTACTGGCATTTTGGTCCCAATTTCACACCTCTGCTTTCTCATCCATTTCCTCTGTTATGCCCAGCATCTCTCTCTCCTCCAGCTACTGCTCAGTCCTTCCTTAGGCCCTTGGCTCTGCCCCGTTACTGCTCTGTGCTCCAGTATCTGCCCTTGCACTTGCCCCTGCTGGAAATTTAAAATCTGTGACTGAAAATTGAAAGGCAAAACCCAAACAGCTGAGATTTAAAATAATGTACATTTCTAAATGAAAAGTTAACTTGAAGCCACGTTTTTCATATTTAAACACAGAGCAAAAAGAGCCCTTTTGACTGTTTAAAAACACGGTGTGAGTTAATGAGTTTGTTGATATCAACAAACTGGCATTTCTGATGGAAAAAGCCTTGAACAGCTTTAAGACACACATACACAGATGGTTTATATACCATGTAAGGGACTTAACCAAATGAAATTTCCCTAACAGCAAGACAGGGCTTTTACAAATGGCATTAAATGGATGCTCGCTCATCCTTTTACCCCAGATAAGTGTAATGTCTAGTGAAGCATTCAACCGAAAAGTCCACCCGAGGAGATCCTGCTTCTCATCCCTGTCCCCTGTGCCTGGATAGCACAAGCAGAAACAACCTGGAAAGGCAGCAGGGCAATTTTCCTCCAGATGATGTATTTCTGTGCAACTGCAATGCAATGAAATAACATCATATGGGTTAGAGAGGAACTAATGTCAGGTTATTTTTTCCCTTGACCAGAATTAGCCACATTCTCCTCCAGTCAATCTAAATCCGGGCCATATTAAGTGTTAGAAGCCCTCTCCTGGAAAATAAATAAATAAATAAGAATGTGATTAGACAAAGCAGGAAAAAAGGGAGCCCAGAAGCTAAAGTCTTCATTATAACAGCATACAAAAATCAAAGGAGAGGAGAGCGAAATGTCAGGAGATGGCACCCCGGGAATGTGCTGTTGAGAAAGGGACAGGGGCAAGAGGTCCCTGCTGAGCTGCCACCTTCTTGTGCTAGAAGCACAGGGAAGGAAACGCGTCTCACTAGCAGGTTCCCTGCTCGGTGATCTGCCTTTCAGCCAGGAAACATAGCCCTTAACACTTTATTTTAATGTCTGCCTTTTAACAGCTCCGAAGTTGTGTGATGTCGCTAAAATATCTGTAAGCACAGCAAAGTATGCTTCAGGTGAATTCTTTTCTAGGGGCTTGTAGTGGAGCTGATTTAATCATAAACCACCTCCATTTAATAGTAATAGCTTATATTTGCATAGCTCTTTCGCCTGAACGGCTACATAAGGGTTTGGTGAACTATTCACGGGGGATCTTTGTATTTACATGCACGCAGATAAGCACGCCACGCTTTCGGAGGCGCGAGCTGCAGCCATCAGTGCTTCTTACAAGATATTTTATCTAGTCGAGTCAGTGCCTCAGTCGTGCAATTGTTTGCACAATATCCATAATGAAGAGATGGGTCTCTGTCCTGATAGCCTTGCCAAACCAGCTAGAAGGGGTTGCTCTTGCCCCACTTTCCAGACAGACAGTCGTTCTGATGGCCACTTACTGGTCCCACAGCAACAGTGGGAACCGTACACCCCCAGCTCCACCAGCACTGCACTGCAAAGCTCCATATCTCTTTGGTTTTATTCCTTTTATCATTTAAGCCTACTGCTTACAAGCCACGTATCTCTGTAGTTCATTTTACAACTGATAGATTGTGGATAATTACCCAAGCGCTGTTCTCAGAAAACACCGCAGAAACTTTATGCCTCTGGGCACTTTAATCTCAATTATTGGGTGAAATTGGCCAAGGTATTCACAGGTTTCAGAGAGAACCGACAGATACACACCTACATGCATGCAGAATTTAATCACACAAATCCCTTTTTCTACAGAAAGCAGCTTAATAACTGTTTAACTGCACAGACAACCCCAGAAGCTGCTTTAACTAGATTTGCAGGAGACTACATCAGACCAGGTCAGCTACTTCACTCAAAAGCTGAAATAAATGTCCAGCAAAGAGGGGACTTTTTTTTTCTTTTCTTTACATATTCTAGTTTGCAAAGTCTGGTTGATTTTACCAGTCTTTGGAAGCAAAGGTGTGACAGAGAGCTTGCAGAATTTAGTCTCACATAAGTATGGGAATAGCGGCTGTTGGTAGGTTGTTGAGTGTCTAACTCAGGTTCTGGTTTCCTCCCAGGAGCCCAAATTGCTCCTTTTTTTGCAGGTAGTTGAGTGGACTGGTTGAAAAAACTGTACTAAAAATTGGGAGGCATCAGTTACTGGCTTCTGTCAATGACTTACAGTGTGATCTGGTAAAGCCAGTTAGCTGTGCTCTGCAAAAGAGAGGTGGTCCTACCTCTCAATGCACAGAAAGCTCTGTAAGCCTCTCACGAACAGCTAAATGTTTTCCCCTATTATTTTTTTTTCATTTGATATCACACAAAAGCAAAGTTCTGCATCTCACATTAAAAAAATAAAGGATGAAAAGAAAACAGAGGATCTTTGCTTTTTCTGCTTGGGGCTTGCTATAGCAGGTGGTCTCCAAAAGGTTTCACATTCCTGGTGGTCTCAGAATAGGGCTGTAAAGTCAAACTTCTGGTCTCATTATAGGACTTTTTTGCCTAACATAGGACTTGGCCTGAATCCCACCTCTCGCTTAATACAATGTGACCCCGCTGGGCGAATTTCAGTAGCAATCATCCAATTTAATGGCTACGGGTTGTATTGCTCAACCTTAATATTGGCTAATACAGGGATTTTCATGGGCAGGGAGCAAGCCGGTACAGAATTTGAAATCAATAAACAAAGGAGACTGCTGTTAATTAGCATTAAAAAGAACGGAAAAAGAGTAAATATTCAAACCTCCACACAACCAGGCATTTTGCTCATGAAATCCTTGTACTACCAGTCTGAGTCTAACTGGGAACAGATCACTGGCCCAGTAAAGGTACACAGGGCAACTCCCATCTGCAAAAGCAACCTGGGGGTAGATGCAAAGCACAGCCTCAGAAAAGGATTTGTGGATATCAGTTGGCGATTGCTTGAAGAAGAGGCTTTAAAACAAAGCCAGTCCCACCATGAGCTTTCACAGGATCAGTGTCGCCTGTACTGTGTGGATGCTGAGAGGACACAGAGTTTCAATGCTTGGCACCAATCCACAGAGCTCCGGGAGAATGAGATGACACAGTGCCCTCAATTCCCACAGCCGGAGGCAGGCTGAGAAGCCGACACTGCTGGGAGAGGCTGAAAGATGCTCTGGGCAGCGCTGCAGCAAAGGTTATCATGTAGTGCTCTGGGCTGGTGACACTGGGGAGACACATGAGGGGACAATAATTTCCTTTTGCCCAGATGTTATCACCGCTGTCAGCAGTACACATGGGCTTGTTCTCCCAGCCCCTGGGTGCTGATGGAACCAGTATGCGATGCCTGTTGCTGCAAGGAGGTGTGAGAAAAGAACAAGAGTGCCGCTAACCTGCTCCAAACTGAGGAGGGCTCTGGCTCTTCTGTCCAAAATTAAACCCAAATGGAAGTAGTCTTTTGTGGCTGTCTCTCAAAGGATTCCTAGAGGGATGGCCATCATTCATCTCAAAACTGCTGGCATCATACTGTATGTGTCATTTTTGCGGAGATGCCTCCCCCAGACAGGTGTGCAGTGTTTAATCGATGGCAGACCCCTCACAAGACGATGCTGGTTTGGTGTGGGACACGCATCCAGGGTACCTGCAATGTCCTCCTGCCCGTGGCCTTGAGTAGAGCATTTGTCAGAGGTAGCAGTTTCACCTGCCTCAATGGCTAAACCTGTCACTGGGGAAAATCACGACCAGGGCTTGGAGTATCAGGTAGAAGTTGTGACCAGCTAAAACTGGCTTGAATAGGACATTATCCAATGCTTTCTGTAAAGCTGTAGATACTGCAGCACTAGCGCAAACTTCAAGTGAGCAGGTGTCCTCTCCCAGACTCTTAAAACTTCAGTGCGATCCTCACATCTCCCTACACTTCAGAATAGCTTCACCATGGTACAAAGAAAAATATTATTGTTGTTGATACGCACCATTTTGCTCTTAGCTGCCAGTGTTAGCCAGAAAGTGAAGCCCCCCCAGACAGTCACTCTCAGCAACGACAAGTTCATCTTGCTCTCTAGTATAATTTAGCCTTTTGGCTTATCAACACCCAACCCTTCCACAGGCTCCCAGCAAGAAAACCACTGAGAGACTTTTCTGTCGTAAATAGCTTCTCCTTCTGGCACTACACAGAGCCAAGTACTGTCAGACCTAGAAAGAGTGTCAAGTGCCCCCAGGGCTGGAGGGTGTTGCTCAGTGACTGGGTTAACTGATAGCTCACTAGGGTGGAAAATGGAGAGGGTTTGTTTCTTGATGACCTCAACCAAGTCACTTTTATACCTTGTACCTCTGTTTTCCTATTAAAAATAAATCAACAGGATAACAATCAGGATGTCCTTTGTAAATCGCCCTGAAGTTTGCTGATGAAAAGGCTTGGTAAGAGAGAGATATTAGCATTACCGTACTTCTTATCCTCATGTCAGTCCATTTATCATCTTCCTTTTCCTCCCAGTGCCTCCCAGCACTGCAGGCTTCACCCACATCAAAAGCCATTACTCATAGCAGCTCAGTTGCTCGGGCACTGACATGAAGGGAGGCTACAGCACCATGCCGAGGTGCCTATCCTTCTCCCGCTCCCCAAGGCTGGTATGAACCTCATATACAGAACTGCCCCCCTACCTCCAGTGATACTAACACCCCTGCAGTAAACAGAGACATCTTCAACCAGAGCAGGCTGCTCAGAGCACCATTTAACACAATCTAGAATGCTTCCAGGTGTCATGGTTTAACCTCTGCCAGCAGCTGAGCACCCCCACAGCCCCTCACCCACCACTTCCCCCACTCTGCTCCACATCCCCTTCAGTGGGACGGGAAGGAGAGCTGGGAGGAAGAAAAAGGGGAGAACCTGGGGGCTGAGATAAGGACAGTTCAGTAAAACAACACAAAGAGAGAAGAAAACAACAGTACTTATGACAGTACTAATGAAATGAGAGACAAAGCCAGTGATAAAAACCACGAGGCTCTACCTGTGCCCAAGACATCCCCTTTCCCTGCTCCATTCACACTGAAGCTGCACACTGGAACAAGTTGAATACAAGCACCTGCACCCTGGCCCAGCCCTCCCCTTATAGCAGGCCAGGATTCAGTGTGGTGTGGAACATCCCATTGGCTGCTTGGGTTGTTTATCTGGCTGTGGCCCTGCCCAGCTCCAGCCCCTCCCAACTGCTTGGGCCAGCAGCTGCTGGGGATAATTAACCCAAACCCAACTCAGGACATTGGGGATGGGGCTTCTACTCTTTGGGTAACTTGTGTTGGTGTTTCTCCACATTCACTGCGAAAAAATTGTTCCTTATATCTAGTCTAAATCTCCCCTCCTTCAGTTTTAAACCACCACTCTTTGTTCTGTTGCAACAGGCCCTGTTAAGAAGTCCATCCCCAGCTTTCTAACAGGCTCCTTTTAAACACTGGATGGCTTCAATAAGGTCTTTCTGGAGCCCTCTCTCCTCCAGGCTGAATGATCCCAACTCTCTCAGCCTTTCTCCACAGGACAGGGGTTCCAGCCCTCCCACAGTGAATTTTGGGGTCAGGGGAGTCTCCTCTGTCAGGAGAGCACTGCGAAGCACCCTCAAAATATCCCAAGAATTGACTTACCACTGAGTCAAGGAACCTAATGCAGCACTCGAGCTCGGGTCGAGTTTCACAGAACTGCCGAAAGAGAAGCCTTCCGATCGGCTGCTTTTCGCATATGCTGCAGTAATCTCTCTCTAGAGGCAATAAAGAGAAGAAGAGAAGCATGAAAATGAGAAGAGCTTTGCCTTGTGGGTTGGTTAGGAGTTTAAAGCATTGCAAATGAGTGCAGGGCTATGACCCCAAAGCAGAACTGCCGCGTTCTCCCCGCCACCACATTTCAGGTATCCAAATGCAAATATAATGAATGGCTTTAAGATTCAAGTAAGAGAAGCTCAGTTTTATAGAGCCGATGTTGGTAAAAGTCCCGCAAAAGCCATTCGGCTATTATGAAAAAAATAATTTCACATTTTTTCTGTGGTGGAAACACATGCAATGTGCAAAGGTATCGCTCAGACTGGTGGTGTTTGTGGGAATGTGGGGAGCAAATTACAAGTCCTTGAAATGTGAGTCATACGTTAAAGGGTAGGAAAAGCTGGAATTTATGCAGACCTTCCTGGATGCTTCCTAGATATGCACTAAAGTGCCCCTAATCTCTGGAAATGCTCAACCCACTCTCTACTAAATAATTACTGCAAACGATGTTGTTTCAAAGGTTTCAAAATTTCTGCTATTTCCTCACTGAGCATTAACGAATGGCTGGAGCATATGGCATCGAGCTGCTTTCCGTTTCACACAGCTCTGCTTTACAGAACTGTGTTTCCCCTTAAACACCATGCTTAAATGCCATTCCATGTGCTGCTGCATCCAGAACCAGCACTCCCAGTAAAGCAAGGGAGGCCATCTGCAGGAAAACACAGGAGAAGGGCAGGCATCATTAACTGGCCATGCACCAGCACAAATGCTGAGGGCTTTGGATGTTTTTCTGGTGAGAGCAGCAAATCCCCCAGCCTGTTTGGAGCAGCAGTACTTGCTTGAGACATGTTATTCCTCTGGAAGCACACACATGTCAAACAACATACTGTGTTTCCTTGAGCATTTCTCTCACCACCCTCCTCGCTGCCATATGGCACTTGCTGTTATTATGGAAACAACCAGCTTCTAAACACATAACACAGCACTGCAAACAGACATACGAAACCCACACAAGTTGTCAGTGCCTTGGTTACTTCTCTCTTGGGCCTGGAGTCATTCCTCCAATGTTCTTTCTTGCCTCTTTGCTTTGGTCCCCTGCACCCTTCAGCTCCATCCACTCCAAGGAGAACACATGCAGGCACAAGGCTGCAGTGGGGCTTGCCTTTGCCATGGAGGAACCTGGCTGAAGGGCTCGCTCATCACAGGTCACACCCTGGGGACCATGTTCTGCAAACCCAGGACAGCCCTCCTGAACGGAAAATGCTCTGTGAGATGTTGGACTTGCTGACCTGTGGCTGGGTGGCAAGTGGGCAGGAGCACCCAAGGCTGCCTCTTGTAAGAGGAAGGAGGGTGCTTGTCCAGGGCTGTGCCCGGGTGCAGGTATGGCTGTACTTCAGGAACTGGTCCCGGAAGCACCTACAGGATGGTTGCTTGGAGGCATGGCTTGGAGTTAGCTGGACTGCGCTTGTAATTCTATACGGTCCTCCTCTGGTCCGACCTTCTGAAGCAGTCTGGAACAACGCACCACCACCATTTTGTGGCTGTCGTTGCCAGTCTGTTTCGGCTCAGAATAACACTCAATCAATCTATCCATAAGACTGCAATGCTTTGATACCCTCCGGTAAATAAAAATGGATTGAAATCACTCTGTAGAGCTTAACTTGACCTCCAGTCTCTCTAACTATCAGCAGCACATCCGTCGCATTGGTTTGCTTCCATGAGCTGGAACCTCGAGTGTGGAATATCATGACACAGACACATACGGTGAGAAAGCCAGTGGGTTCAGTTTGGACACTGAGCAGCCTTGGGGGGGTCCTTGTGAGTGGTATAAGCTTGTGCTGCTTGACCAAGAAGCTTTTTTAGTGAGAAGGTAATTGCTGAAGGGATGTGCAGGCACACACAGTGTTAAGCAGATGAGTTAGGAAAGAGCCTGAGCGGAGGAAAACAGCAACTCACAATGTCCTAGAGGCTGTCATGAAGCTAGAGGCTGAGCAGCCCAGGTGAGCTCTCCTGTGAGGTCTGGAGGTTGAACTACATCTGTCTGATGCTGTTTTCTGCTATCTTGACTAACTAACTCTTCTGAGGGCATGAATACAATATACATCCTGAATTCTGGACACACACAGCCTGCCTGATGGCAGGACTCCATCCCTGCAGAACCCAAACCCACAGCAAGCTTCCTCATCTTAAACAAGCAGTGCAAAAAGATGCAGCCGTCTGAATTTGTAACAATAAGACACAAAGGAACAAACAGATTAATCAGCCAGTTTGCCTTATATTTTCTCTTGTACAGTGCTGTTTGATGCACAGTGACAACACTTGTACAAAAACATAGTCAGTTTATCAAAGTTGTTATGATATGGTGATGTTTGCTGTAGCAGAGGGTGCTCTTCTAACAAAAGGGCCAGTGATACCGGCTAAATATGTGTGCAAAATGCACGTCCAACAGCAAATAGCACTTCATAGCATGTCAGGAGAAGAAAACAAGCAGCTAAACATTATGACATCTGTGGATAAACAAAACATAAAGAAGACACGAGCACAGACTTCCTCCTACGGTACATAACTTGGCCAACACGTGAGAAGGGTGACCCATTGGTAATGAGGAAAAAGGAAATACCAGAAATAATCTCCGAAAACACAAGAGCAGTTCCCTGGAGCCATCCACTCCTTGGTCATGTTTGTTTAAGTGCTGGATATACCAATACAGACAATAAACACATGATGCAACTGCTTTCATTCCTTGTAGGTGACACAAAATATTTTCTTAGGCCCTGCTCTTGCCGTTGGCCGCACTGAAGGAGTCTGCCCTCAACTAATTCTTGAGATGCATGGGCCCTGGGGCGGACTAAGAAAGAAAAACACTTCTCTCAGCTAAAGAATTAAAAAGGAGTGGGTAGTTTTATTATAGTAAGGAAAGCAGAAGTGTTCTAACAGCGTGCTGCACCCCAGAGACCTGGCTGAAGCACCCCAAGCCATGTTCATGAGCTGCTGCATGAAGGGAGGGGATGAGGAGCCAGGTAGGTACCGCGGGCAGGGGCTCCTTTGCGCTGGAGCCGATCATCGTGTCGCTTTCAGTCCGCCTGCCAGTATAAATATCCATCCAGTTTCAAAAGTTTAAAAAATAGAAAGAATGATTTCCTGAGGAAATGGAAATGTTAAACACTTGGAAGTGAAACCATATGCTTATGATGATGAAGTGTAACTAAAACAGCTCTGAGAGTGATATCTTTGGTAGTCAGACCCTCCTGCTTCAGCGCAATCCTGTTTAACACCTGCAAAGTCACCCAAAACCGGGGTGAAAAGCTGGGTGGGTCAAAGCCTTAGGAAAGCAGTCACTTCTCACTGATGCCAAACGCTTTATTAGAAAATATCACTGGCAAATAAAGTGCACATGCAAGTGGATTCTTTCTCTTCCTAACAGAGTAACGACGTTATTTCTATTTCAATTAATACAGAAAAGGTGCTACATAAAATGCCATCATAAACATTCACAAGATAAATAAAGGTAAATACAATTTATTCTAATTCTACTGTCTCATTTTCCCCTTTGATTTGGAGCTCATGTATTGAAATACTATTTTAAAGAGCACCCAGCACACAGAACATGCCAAAATAGTTGCACCTTCATACAGATAACACCATCACCATTCCAAGTCTATGGCCAATTCTGTTCCTTAACAGGTAATTCTGGTAAGGTTCTGAAAAAGATCTAAGCACACACCTAGGAAAACCAGTCCTATTAACAAAACTTTGTACTAATCAAAACATGGCACTGATGAAATGAAAAATACAAAACAAGGTAATAAAGAAAGCTGCTGGTGATAAAATCCCTGATTTTCCAGTAAAAGCAAAAAAACCCCCATGATATTTTAATCAGATAAAAACCTCCCTGTCCCTTGTGAAGATTTCTTCATCTTAATTTCCCGTATAAATACCTAGCATTTTTTTGCTGGCTCAAAATATCACATGAGGAATTTTGGAGAGAAACAGTGGTCTGCAGAGAGACCAGGTCCCCGCTCCTCTTTCACATTTGCAATATATCTGTGGGTTTTGATGGGTTAGTGGTGAGCTACAGTATTGGGTGATGATCCTTGGCTGAAAACCAGTCTTTTCTGGTATTATATTCAGTGTAAACTGCAGGTGTCTAAGTGAGACTGCTATGGAAAGTTGTACTTCTGTTTCTGGGCAGAAGCCCTTGTTTTGAAGGGCTCCTAATCCAACACCTGCAATCAGCTGGTGAGGCGTCCTCCTGTAGATGGTTGTGAGGAAGGATAAGCTTGGTTTAAATCCCACTTTTCAAGTCTGTGAAAGGTGGGACCATCTTTTGGCCTTTTGGTCATCACTGGTGTGGCCAATGATTGCACTTACGTGTTATCTATTAAGTAGTATTTTATTTTCCAACATACTATAATCCCAAGAGAAGACACTTCAAAGAAATTCATGGAGAATCGCCAAGAAGAGATGCGCCATGCTGCTACGTAGGAAAATTTGTATTTGGTGTTTGGATCTCTGTTCTCCTTGGCATTAAATCAGCCTGGATTAAAAATCAGTAAGATCCAAATGCAATTTAATTTTGCTGCCTTGAAAAGAACGCCCTTGAAACCAAACAGTCAAAAGCCCAAAACAAAACCCCCCTCCTTAACACCTGGAAACCTCAAAGTGAATGTAGGAATAATTAATTGTTCTTTTCCAGCTCATGCTCAATGACCCCAGATGAGAATTCTTCTTCCCTTCCCATTTTTTTGTTGTTGTTATTCTTTAAGGTAAATCAAAATCTTTCAAACAGATGTTGTTCCAAGTCTGTTATTTGTCTGCTGCTCTCTTCCTCTAGCTTGCTTTACTCCAGAACAACAGAAAGCACACCAAACTCATGGAAGAATGCATTCAAATTTGAGGGAACCTACAGTCAAACCGGATAACCAGTAGCAGTATCGGAGCCAGAAAGGGGCCAGCAGTCAGTTCATAACACTGTTGGCACACCAAAAATAAAAGTTTCTTTTCCCAAGGGGCTGAGGCCTCTCAAAGCAATTCCCACCAGCCCTGAGATGCATGGAAGCTTCAGCTAGAGACGTCCCAGAATCGCATGCCCTCCTTCTCATTCAAACTCGGGGTGGGGGGATGCAGCTACAAGAGATCCCAGCCATCCCAGCCCAAATCTAAAATAACTTCTGGGGTTTATGCCCTTCTCTGCTTTCTACATGTAAGCTCTTTTACAGGAGCACACAATGAAAAGGAGGACAAAAGAAGGAAGTAAAAGCAAGATTAAAAAATATGCAGCACGACCGAACTAAACACTCTCACAGCCCACAGTGCAGGGTGCACTTGTAGCAATTTCCTTCTTTGTGTCAAAAAGAAAGGAAAAATAAAGGAGACCAAAGCCTTTAAAGTTTACTTGTTTTGTGTCCAGTCAGGGTACTAATGGAAAACAAATTGCATCTTTAAATGCTGAATAACCCCTTTTAGAGCTATATTAATATAAATACATTTTTCATTTAAAACTAGCAAGTCTAACACCAGTGCTTATAATAGTGTCTTATAATTTACTGCTGCCCTTCTCCAGCTGAAACTGGAATTACCACTGTCTACATAAACTTAATAAACAGTACATGCTGAAGTGCCTAGTCTTCGAGGCTGATGAAAGTTGCTTCTTATCAAAGGATTCTTTGTGGATGCTTTAAAAGGATTTAAATTGCTTTGATTGCATTATTAACAGTGTCTGTGTTGCTCTTGTATTTCAGAGTAATCTGGAAAGCTGGAACATTAGCTCTTGCATTCTACAAAAGACAGTTTTACATCTCTAATAAATATGCTTGAATACAAAAGATAATCCTTGTGTTCAAAAGTAAGATTCCAAGATTGGCCATTCTAACACTTCTGCAGACTGACTTACTACCTTCTCATTTTTCCATGGCCTGCAGTAGCGAAGATCTCATGGCCAGTCAGAACTTCATAAACTTTTCTGGGAACCCATGTACTTGCAAAGAAAAACAGACCAGGTTTATTTCTATGAGAAACTGAAAATATGGGCCAATTTCTGATGAAGAAACATGGATATCATAGAATCATAGAATCATTTAGGCTGGAAAAGACTTTTAAGATCATCAAATCAACCATTACATCATCGAGTTCAACCATTAATTAATGTTTAAACTGTAGAACCTGGCCAAGTACCTGTACAGTAAGGTAGCGAGGGATCTCCTTTTCATGGTGATTACTTAGGAATGTTGCAAGAATGGGAGAAAGTAAGGGAAGGAAAGTTTCTTGTCCTTTTTGTCTGCGTTCATAGAATCATAGAATGCTTTGTGTTGTAAGGGTCCTCTAAAGGGCATCTAGTCCAACCCCCCTTCAGTGAGCAGGGACACCCTCAACTAGAGCAGGATGTTCAGAGCCTCATCAAGCCTGACCTTGAGTATCTCCAGGGATGGGGCCTCCACCACCTCCTTGGGCAA